>SMMW01000017.1:1612500-1775512 GCA_004794655.1 Marisa cornuarietis
GTAGGGGTGTGTCACGTGAGCATTGACTGATGACATCGACTCATTGCTTGGTCTCAGAAGGAACAATCGGGTTACATAGAGAGAGGGTAAGACAGAAAAGAAGAAATTAATTCATAATTAAAAGAAAGAAAGAAACTTAACTGTGGTGGCTTCAGACGTTCAGCCATTTATTCTTCATGTAACGGGACATAATTCTATGTTAACTCAATAAGGCAATTACTACTACTCTCTTGTGTCTCATTCACTAAGAGTAGCAAAAATCAGATTTTGTGTTGGGGGGTGGGGAGGGAGTAAGGATGACGAGACATTGATACGGCACCACGATAATATCAGAATTCGAACAAAAAAGTAAAAGAGAGAGAGAGGTAGAAAACGAAAAGAAGAAAGCATGTTTTTGACAGGAAACGAAATAATAAAAAACTTCAATTAGCAAGGTTTTAATAATCTTACAACGAAGTATTACAGCATTCTATAAAATGAAAGAAAACATACACCACATTGTTTTCAAAGTATTGTAGAACCAATGAGAACACGAGGATCATAGGAACAAGCAAAACACCCAGCGGATGGAGCTGGATGCTCATCTCATTGTCATGAAAATGGAAGCGAGAAATATTATCATCTTAAAAGGCCCAGAACAATTTTACACACAGCAACGACCCTTAAGGACTTTGTTAAACATCCACACATCTTTGTGACTGTGGACATGTTTAGCAAAACTTTTAGCTGGACGATTCTACAAAGATTTGCCAAACATAATCACAGAATTGACAATACGTGGCCAAGTTAAGAAAAATAAATCTCTTTTTAATATTTTTCATTCATTCCAGATGCAATACACACCTTATGCGTCTTCTTTGACTTGGTTCTTGCAGTAGGTCGGACACCTGTTCGCTTCTGCTCTGGCCGCTGGTCCTCCTCGCAGGTGAGTCGTGAGATGGGACTTTGTGGAGAATGTGAGGTAGGGAGTCCGCTGATGTAGAAGCGAGCGTCGTGGCTGGTCAGTGGGCGAGAGGCGATGACGCGCTGTGCACAAGATGGCTTGTGGTCGTCGGCCGAGAGTCGACAAGAGGCCTGCCCCCTCTTTAAATATGTCTGCACGGGCCCACGCAGCGGGTGCCTGCCTGGTTGGTTGGGCGGATGGATGGATGCAGCAGCAAGAGACAATGGGTGCCGCACAATCGCGCACACATGGGGGCTGCAGACACAGACTGGGGGTGTGGTGTGGTGAGGGGGGAGACAGGAGCTGCTTGTAGACGCAAACTAATCAACTGTCAACACAGAGTTTATTTCAACATTTGTAAGGTGATACCATATACATATATATATATATATATGCTATTTTCGGTGTCTTTTCTCCCAAACTCTTTCGATATTTATTTTATTATATATATATATATATCCTAATATATAGCTAATATATAACGCAGACCATTTCTATCCCCCGTTCAGGGGTAGCGCTCTACCTGATAGTAGAACCGGGTTTGAATATTTGTGTCCACGCGAGCGGGTGAGCATACGTCTCAGTGTAACTGTTCTCTTATATTAATGCGTTTGTACGTGCGTACATGTACGGTTAGGTCCGGTTTTATTGAGCATTTTCCTTTGGGTTTCGATTTCTTTTCTCCCAAATTCTTTTCAGATATATTTAATATATATATATATATAATATCGATATTTATTATTCGCTAGATGTTTTAAATAATCCAGCGTTCAACTGAATTTTTGAGTCTAGTTTATTCCTGATAATTTTGTCACTTTTACTGATAAGAATAACATTTTGAAGTAGATTATGTTTCTTCGAGGCTTACTAGGTTAAGGGCAATATATCTTTGAGATGATCATGTCATCTAGATGATAGGTTAACGGCACTGTAACACTGGAAGTACGGATAGCACGGATAATGGAGCAGACATGACAGACACGAGTACGTGACGGGATAGACACGTTTGCTTCTCATCGGATCCCCGCAGCCTATATAGACGATTTGTAAGAATTGTGTATGCAGGTGACCTTCACCCCAAGCCGAGGGTAGACAACTTCCGGTTTGCTGTCGGATGTTGATACGCGTTCTTTGATTTTGTTGGCTCACACGGTGAAAAATAAATGATCATCGACATTGCTGTGTACCTTAGTGTACAGTTCAGGCATCCAAATGTCCAACATTATCCTTTCATGGATTTCCAAAGGAGCAGCAAAAAAATAAAATAATAATAATAATAACAACAACAACGGTTGGATGGTAAAATTTCGTTTGGGTTTATGTGGTTACAAACAAATTTCGCTGTTTGAAATTAACCTTTTCGGAATCAGGTGCACGAAGAATATTTGCGAAAGGTGCGTCTTTTGCCATTTTTCGAGTTTATATACAGTCTTTGGTGTCACCAATGCTGAGTGGGGGAGTGTATCAGACGAACAAACATTCCTTCTTCACATTAGGAAGTCATGTTTGATTTTTCCATTACTTATGCTTTTTACAGAGTTCTGGTTAAACCATTTTATTTCAATAGTTTGAATTTAATTTTGTGTCAAGCTCTTTTGAATTTTTTTTGCCACATTTGGAGGCAAAGAGACAACTTTGTGTTATTCTAACTGCGCATAAATGTGTTTCAAATTTAAAAAAAAATCATGACTACCGTCTTTTAGACTTTTGCACTGAAGCGAACATTTCTCACACAATAGGAATAACTGTGACAAATTGTAAAAGATAACAGAGAAAAGGCGCACTACTAAACAAACAAATACTTTCTTACTGACAACAACGCTTGAAATACTTGATATCAATCTTCTCAGTAATTCATTCAACACAATCGTACAGAAATCGCACACTATTCATTCTTATCAACACTCGTACGGTACCCGCGCGACAAACTTTAACCCCCAAACTACACCCATTTTAGCTGGAACTAAACTAAACCATCTGAATATTCAATAACGGAGTGATAAAGAATACATACATTGACATTTTATAAAGATATCTGAAAGTGACACGAAATGTTGATGTTGATGAAACATTATGCTCTGCTCAACTACATACGCCCGTCGTCTGCTGCTTACGTTGACATTATTCATGGCATTTTTGTTTTCTGCTGAAAAATTTCACGAGGAGTTAACTCAATCTTTCCTGAACACTACGGAAGTCTAAGCGGCGGTTCCGACCCCCTTGGACGGATGTATTTACCCCTTTTACAAAAAATCATAAAAAAATTAACTAAAAGAGGTAGAAGAACAACTCAGATTGATAATGATAGATCAAAATGTAAAGAAAAGGAACAGCCCAACCTTGTGTTTGCTTGAAAACACACTTTTATAGTATTCCCAACAGAATATGCCATGAAAATGAGATCAAAAAAACTGCCGCAATGTAAATGAAAATAACATAAGGGAAAAAAACTACTGAAATCGTTAGGAAATAGTCCACCATGATTCCCTCCCTTTAAATAACTGGTCCAGCCAATCAAAAAATTTCGTTTTTAAGAGGGAAAGATGTAAACAAATTATCAAGCGCCATTTTGAATTATCGAAAAGTACGTTGCGGTTTACTCAATTTGACATGGATTTGTACTTCAACAACCACAAAAGAGAAGAAAATAGTAATATTTAAATTCTAACGTATATTCTAATAAAACATATGTTTGTTTGGTACTTTATGTCTGTATATATTGTGTAAATAATTTTTTTGTTAATTTCTGAAATTTACGTTCAAGTGTTCTAAAACACGTACAGTTCATTTGATTTTAGTACTCGAAGACAAAATCTATGTATCTTAAAATTTACACCAAGTGAATGTTTTAAAAAAGGTCTTTAAAACGGTATATTACAGATGGTTATCTTTATTGTAGGTTAATAAATATAAATTTTCAAAGCTGCCGGTCGAAATTTCAATACCGGGAATTTTGCTTGCCGTTTTCCAAACAGAAAGAGAGATAGCGTGGGAAAAGACTTCCTGTTAAAACTTACTTCCTACATTTTTTTAAGAAAGATAATTGTGTTCAGAAATGAATGAGCTATCTTATTTATTAAGTTTCGCTTCTAAAAAAACGATGTTTAAGAGTAACAACATTTAAAAACTGCATCACACCATAGGGTGCGAACCGGGTTCAGGCGAAGATCACGTGATCGCCCCTATGAGGACGATCGGTAAGGAACGAGTTGGCTGGGTATTTAAAACTAAGGCTGAATGTATTTTTTAACAATATTTCAACGACCATTTTTTTAAGTGAGCACAAACGTGGTTGACATACAGCGCGTAGTGATGAGCTGATCTCAAGACCGGAAGAGGTCAAACGGACAGTCGGGGTGAAGGTCACGTGCATGCGTGATATTCTGAAAAGGCAGAAACCAGACTATTTGCACTCCTTTCCAGCTGTCGCAAAATGCTTCCAAAATTGTTAGGATCTGATTAAATGTTGCTACTGGAGAAACAAGCTCTTTGAGCAATCTGACAGGAAAATATACAATTAACACCTTTGCAAAAGCCTCCAATAATTAAGTTAGTCAACTTTCTCTTTCTCACGTCTGCCGTAAATCTGACAAAGTAGCGGAAAACTGAGGAAGCAAAACCAGAGCTGATTTTTTTTTATTGTCTTAGTTTGAGTGGCAAAACTTTTGTTGTTGTATTTCCAATATTTGAAAGGGCTTACTTTTTTCCTTTTTCTTTAAGAATGAATTCTTAGCAAGAAAGGTCGTTGAGAGGAGACACTCCTTGAGAGTGGGATGTAATACGCAGCTCGCCTCATCTCAATGTCCATAACATATCGAGGATAACGGGTCTTGTCTACAAGTGCTAGTTGTAATTTATCATGTCTGTGTCTACGGTAAACCCTTCATTATTATGCCATTGTGATCTACCTTGTTACACGTTGTTTAGTATGTAATAATTTTAAACAAAAGATTAGTTTACTAAGACGAGCAGAGATTTCCTGTTCCCATTTTAGGTTTAGGTCAGAGCAAAAGTTAATAAACAGAATTTTAACTCGTCATTCTCTCTCTCTCTCTTTACCAGTTGTAATGAAAACCTGTTCGTTTTGGGTTGTTATTCAAACAACGGTCCTGCGTCGTAAGACTAAACAGAAATCTGTGCGACTGAGTGATCGGGCAGTAGTGCTATAATGATGATGACGACGACGACGATGATGATGATGATGTAGCCATGCTATAATGAAAGTTTTTTTAGGACCTGAGTGGAAAAAAAACTCAAAGATAACAAAAATCAAAATAATTATACATGGACAGCAACAGAAAAGAAGAAAAATAAAAGAAGTCTGATGATGAGGTGCGTCGGGCTTCACAGCGCCGCGCATCAGAAGGCCCCGACACACGTTTAGCTTGGCGACACGATTACACCATTTGGAGCATCATTGAAGACGGCGTCGGTGTGTGGTGGTGTGCGCTGGTGTGGCGGCAACCCGACGCCGCAGGCCCCATCGCGGCCATTCTTCGTTTTAACACCGTGACGACGAGGCCCCGCCTTTCAATGTGAGAAGAGTTCAATGGCGCGGGGCACTGCAAAGCACTATGGGATCACTTCTGTAGTTGATTTGTTGCTGTTGTGCGTTTGTGTGTTTTTTTTCTATCGTTCGCCTTGAAGGAAGATGTGAATGTGAGGCTACGAATGCAAACAGACCCAGTCAAAGAGGACGGGACAGCGAACAGAAAAGGAGAATAACTGGCCAATGATTTGGAATTAACTCGTCATCACCGAAGCATTAGCAGGTATGGTGGGGGAGATGCTGGTGGGTGTGAACAAAGGCTAGCCAGCTATTGTTGTTATGGGCTGATGGAATTGGCGTTAAAATGCCAAACACACACAAAAGCTTCTATAGTTTCTATGCATTTCACACTGGGGTCAGGATATTTCATCCTCGTCGCTTACTCTTACGCCCATCTCCTCTCTCTCTCTCTCTCTCTCACACACACACACACAGTGGGAAAGAACACGTGAGTACCAAAGCTCACGCGGACAAAAACATTGCATGCACGAATGGACAGGTAACTATCCTTCATAACGACAAAAATATCTCGACGATCTCATCATCACCCGGACACTTGATCTCACCATCACTCAGACTGACAGTCAGTTGAAAACTGAACAAAATGATGGCGCAGAGAAAGAGAGAGAGAGACATTTAATAGAATAATGACTAAAGATGGTAGAATAGGATGACAGAACAAGCAAGCACTATGCATGTTTTACTTCTAACCTTCCCCATAAACGTGGAAAAATATCTTAATGTACTACTTGGAGAGAAAGAAGAAGGAAGAGAGAAGGTAAGGGAGAGAGAGTGAAAGGCAAATAAAACGTTAATCTTTAACCGTTGTATGAATAAGAGTATTGTGGATCAAGTCTTCAATTATATTTAATGGACAATAGGACATCACAGTGGAATAAATTCTTAATCCATTTATAAATTTGTGCACACAATTCATGTGTCTGACCTACAGGTATTCAAGAAGCAAGAATTTGAAGAGAAAAAAGTATTTTGTTCAAATAATGCAACGTAAGGCATAAATTAATTTATGTTTGAACTTAAACATAGAAATAAACAACTTGATATAAAAGAGAAAATTTTAACTTAATTTTTTTGTGTGCACGATACAAGATCATTGTGTATTAAATCTTAAATTTGACAAATGTAACGAATTGGCAGCACCACATGAAAAAGAGCGAGAAAGAAAGAAAATAAGAGGAGGCATTCCTATCATCAATAGTTTTCACACTCCGTTATTTTCTCCTCTCAATTTTCCCTGTCCCTGCGCGTCTTTCTGTCTCATATCCTTCCCCCCTAACAGGCAGTTCAGGACTAATTCCTGGAAGGAAGGATGACAACGATGGGAATCTCAGAATTTCCTGCACGGTTTCTTGATATGGAAACGTCCGGACAAAAGTGTCAGAAGGCGAGGCGGGGCTGTCACAGGTCGTCAGGCGGTCTTAACGCGGTGTACGGTTGTCATGTCCACGTCTTCACTCCTCCACATCATCGCCAGTCCTCAGTCCACCTACTTATCCCATCCATTTTATGCCTCCTTCTACTCCCAGTCTTTCTGTCTGATACTGTTTATTGCTGTTTTTGTTTGTTTCCTGTTGTTGTCTCTGTGTCCTTTGCTGCCGTTTCCTCCTTTTGTTTTTGTCTTCTTCTGATGCCATTTGTGGCTGCCTGTTGTTGTGTCTTGGAGCCTGTTAGTGTCTGGCAAGCTTGGCCGTGGGTGGTGATACCATTAACTGTTAGCGAGGCGGGAGGGAGGCCAGTGGGTGGAGGGTAGTCTCGCCAAGCTGCTGTAATTATGTGTTTAAAATATGAGCGACTAAAACAAGTTCCGACAGCTCAGCAGTCTGGAGGGTCTAAGTTTCAGTGGCCAAGGCAGTTTGCAACCTATCCTTGTCGCACACGACAGGATCTGAAAGGACCTGTGGTGTTTTAAAACGCGAACAAATGTTTTGGGTGGTTAGCACAATCGAAGCTTTTTAGGTGGCGTTTGCTCCCACGCCGCGAAAACACAGACTGGGCATGCGATTGTCATCGTTCCCCATCTTGGTTCTCCAAACTTTCAGGGTCTGCTATTTCAGACTGTTGTTTCTACCAGCTTTAACTGACTGTTTAAGCATAAAATATTTCTAAAGCAACCAAACTAAAATATTCAATTAAAATAAAATATTTTAAATCAATTAAAATAAAATATTTTAAATCAATTAAAATAAAATATTTTAAACCAACTGGAATAAAATAATTAACTGATAACCGAAATCATAAAGCTAACGTATTCATGGAATATTGAACTTCTCATTTTTGCACTTTGTTTTTCTTTATTCTCCGCCAGAATGTTGAAAGTATGTGAAAGGAACACTGAAAGTACTGGTTCAGTTTGATTACTCCTTTATTAAATTTAGAAAGCCTGTCCTCAAGTTTAGTAACTTCACACAGCAAGCTTTGTAAGATCGAAAGTAATCGGATGACCAAGATGGCTTCCGTCTCGAAACCAGCCACTGCTCAGTCTATGTCTATGAATGTCTGTGCGCGCGACGCGTGTGATTTGAATTATAAGAGGTCATTCTCATGTCACACTCTTTTTAACCAGAACAACAGATTCGTTAATGCACTTCAGATTTTTGATGTGTGACAACACACTCCGAATGTCTGGAATAAAAGACGGTTAGAACAGAGATTTGTTTGACCACGGGCTTGGTTTTGTGAGGGAAATAATGAGCCGTAAATAACGAGAACTATTATCTTTCACCTCGACCCTTCACCTGTACCAAAGACATTTACAGAGCATTGCTATGTCATTTTTGTGTTGGGGTGTAATAGTCGATGATAAAAAGTACATTATCGATGTGAAGGGAGTGCTGGGAAGGTTCCAACGCAGCAGAAAGAAAGAAAGAATTTTCTGACAACGCCAACCATGAATTATTCAGCGCGCATGCGTCGTGTGGCCTCCTACAACCTGGCTACTAGTGTATAGCCGAATGAGGATAGGAGAGATTCTGTACTAACTTCAGATGACCAGTCGGTGTCTGTTTACACAAAAATAGCAAAAAAAAAAAAAAAAAAAAAAAAAGAACGAAACCCCAACTTGCAGAATTTCCAAACTCGGGTAGCACTGTCTAGATACAAAACAATAATCTAACTTTCAGATTAAAGTTTATCGTAAATTTCCTCTGTGCTTAATTAGATTATGGCTTTGTGCTTCGGTACAGTGCAACCTGTCTAGAGAGCAGACGACTTGCCGAAGTTGATGTTGATCGTCGTGTCCCCGCTGGTTCGAGGATCGGAAAATTCTTTGCCACTCAGGTCTGTGTAGTTCCGACACTCCCGAATAGCGGAATTCGGCACCTGGACAGAAGATAACAGTGCTGATGAATGTACATTATATGTTTATGTTAATTAAATCATTCGTTCCTTCGACTAGTACTGTAGTCGAGGGACGCAGCCGCTGACAAGGTTCGCCACTTAATCTTGTCTTTAAGGGCGGTAAGCAAATCCAGTGAGAGGAGGGGGGGCAGTCAGTCTACTTCTTTAGGTTTACCGGTCAGTGTTTCCTCTATCCAACTCGGCTTTGGCCTCCCTCTAGAATACCCTGAAGGACAGTCTTGGAGTGTCGTGCCGGGTCATGTGGTCAAACGAAAATCAGTTTGCGCTGCTTCACTGTAGCCAGGATTGGTTCTTGCCAGTCCACCATCATGGCCACCATGCTTCTCATATAGTCGTTGGTCTCACGTGCCAACTCGAAAATTCGGAGCAATTTTCTCGGGCACTTGGTCTTGAATTCCTGGATTTTTTTCTGTACCACCAAGTCCACACCTAGCATCCATGGACTAAGAAGAGAAGTATTAGGGACTTGTACACTCTGTATTAGCTCGCAAACTGGATGGTGTTGCTGTGTCAGATCATGTTCGGCATTGACATCGCTGCTCTCATGGTAAACTGTAATCCTGATAGGAATTTCTGACGAGCATCTTTGGACCTGGTGGCTTCCTGATACTTGAAGCTGCTAACTTCTTCGAGCTATTTTCTGCTCATTTGGAGCAACTACATCTTGTACTGATCTCTACCCAAAATTAAAAAAAATACGAACATATTTACCTTTTATAGAATATTTGTTTTACATGTTTGCACTTTTAATTATCAGTGTAAAATTTAGATATTAAATTAAAATAGTAAACATATAGAAGAATGGCAGTAAATTTAGAAGTGAATCGCAAAAAAGTAAAAGAAAGAAAGCCATGATTTTTTCGTAACATTGCGATTGTTACGAATGAAATGTTTAGTGGGTCTCGGTCAATCCTAGCGAGCGAATGAGCAAGTGTGAATGACGTGAGCCTCGGTGAATGACGCAAGTCTGGATGAATGACGCAAGCTTTGATGTAAAATGTTCAAGCAAGAGAGCGCATGCGTAACATTTAGTGTGGTCGTTGAAAGAGAGAGAGGAAGGAGTAGGTTAGAGTATTGCAGGCGTGTGTCGCCACTGTAGTTGTTTAGGTTTTAAGGTAGGCGTGTATTGTTGTTTAGCATTACTCAGTCTGAAATAGAAGAATTATTTATTGTTTTGGATAACAAAACCTTCTGTGTTTCCTTTGGAAGTCGACACTGCCTGATCTCTGAACTCAACGAGAAATAACGGTCGTTAACCAAGACCCGTTAGTTAACAGCGATACCTTTTCAAGTTTGGTGTAGTTTGGGTGGTGGTGTTTCTTGACAGGATCGTTGCTGGCTTTGTTATAGGCGGAAATGAGGACCCACCGTTTGGTGTCGGAGAGGTTGTTGCCACTGCAGTGAAGCAAGTTGCAGTGGAAAAATATGGCGTCACCTTCAAACGAGGATGCACATGAAAATATTAGAGAACTTGTAGATAATCTCTCCTAGTAGCCAGCCTCTCATTATAGTATCTTGTATTGGAAAACTTTACTCAGTCTTAGTCCTTAGTCTACGTCTGCTTTGACGGCTGGCTGGCTGGCTGGCTGGCTGGATGGATAGATGCATGAGCTGTTGGTTTATTTCTGCTTTTAGTGAGGTGTGTGATAACGGATCTGCAGGTACAGACTCACCTGGATCCATCTCCACGTACATATGCGGGCAGCGAGTCTTAGCTTGCTCTATTCGCTGGGGGTCACAGCCCTGTAAGCCTGCTCTCAGACTATGGTCCAGGCGCCCCATACGGTGTGATCCCTCTAGGATCTGAAGACAAACAGACAAGCAGGAAGGAAGGCAGGTAGGTGAAGTGTCGGACGTACAAAAAGATATGAGGAATGAAACAAATGTAGTAAAGAAAGCGAGAAAAAAATTAATTATAGGGTTGAGTGGAGCAGAAACGATGAAAGTAACAAAAATAAAATCCTCTATACCTCCAAACAGCCATTAATCTTTCCGCAAGGGTCTATGGGAATAAAGACGCTGAGCATGTCGGGAAAGAGGCAGCCATTTTGGTACCAGTAGCTGTAATTAATAAATGCGGGGTTTGTTAAAGATCGAGTAGAAGACAAACAAGCCGGTATTAAGGTGAGAGTGTGTACATAAGCACAAAGCAGCCAGTACATTGACACGTGCATGTGCACACGAGACGTGACAGACGGTCATCAGCACTTGTTCCATCATCGTCACCATGGATGTCTTACCCGTAATCCTGGTGCCACAGGTGTCTGCCGCCTACCCTGGGGGCTTTTGTCATCAGTTTGGAGTGATAATGGTAGACTTCTCCCCCAAGAAGCTAGAGAAGAAACACAACAGATCATTAACCGGGTCATCGTGGCCTGGTGGCTACAGTTGTTATTTTTAAGCTTTTGGGGGGAGCTCGGAACTTCGGGGCTACCTTTTCGGCGGTTCCAGCGACCTTTTCACTCCTCGCAATGATCCCTGTGACGTCATTTCCGGGATGACTCCAGATGCATCTCTCAGTCTTGCCACCTGTGTCATCCGACAACTGCAGACACATGATGCAGATCAGCTCTCAGTGACAGCTGACGACAGAAATGAACAGCTCTCTGTGACAGCTGGACAAAAATGAGACACATGCATAAGCAGCTCTTAATGACAGCTGGAGACAGTATTGATCAGCTCTCAGTGACAGCTAGGGACAGTATTGATCAGCTCTCAGTGACAGCTAGAGGCAGTAGTGATCAGCTCTCAAGGACAGCTGGAGACAGTAGTGATCAGCTCTCAGTGACAGCTGGACAAAAATGAGACAGATGCACAAGCAGCTCTCAGTGGACATTTAGAAACATGAAGATCAGCTTTCACGGACAGCTGGACACATGGTAAAAAATCATATCTTACTGACAGATGGTTTTGCAAACGCAGAGTTCCTATTTATCGTAATTTGAAAAAGAAATTACCACCAGATAGATTTTCAGTAATGTTTTCGACATTCTTATCTTTGCCATTACGGTCGTCAATATCAACTTTCTCATTGCTCACGCTTCATTGATAACTGTACCAAAAACAGTCGTCTTTATAAGTTGTCCTTGTCTTGTTATCATTCCATTGTCATTTACAATTATTTCCTCCGCCTAAGGAACTGTCGTCTTTCAAGTCATCGCTTGTCAGTTTTATAGATTGCTTCTATTCTATTTATCCACATTGTCGTCCCCGCAAGCTGCTGCTATGCCATCATCACTGGCACATACAGAGAAAAACGGCTTTACGAAGAGGTCTGTGTCCTCCACAGTCTTCCTTAGCTGCTCCAGCTCCTCTTTATCTAGAAACCCTCTGCAAAACACGTACACACACACACACACACACACACACGCACACGCACACAGACACACGTCCGAATGTGACACAATATCACAATATCTATCAATCATTGACACTTTAAATTATTTATTTTTTCATAGAGGCATTTAAGTTCGCTATTGCAGAAAGAATGTAATGAAAAGCAAGGGTTCCGCATGAAATAATTAGTACAATAACCATTTTGTCAACACGATGACATACAATAAATTTATTAAACTATTTTCAACGCAATGATGTATAAAAATTTTAGAAACTTTTCTCAGCAGGATACCGTGCACAAATTTCTATATATTTTTAGGGCAATCAGCAGGAGGAAGAGAACGTTTCACACAAAAATAAAATTGGACACCTGCGCATTCTGGACCTGTCATGCCTTTGGTACCTGAGGTAAAACGTAAACAGCAATGATTTATCCCGTACCCGAGGAACAAGTCAATAACCATAGTTGATCACATGCTGACAACGTGAAGCAATGAAACAATGAGAGTATTTTGTTTAGATCGGTGTCCTATGGCAACATCCAATCAGCAATTAGCAGTTTTCTTAGTGCCGTGCGCAAACCGGAAAATGGGGGTCATGCGTGTCTGAGCGCAGTCTTTCATTGCGAGCTACACGATTTCAGAGTCATAGACATTGATAAATCGCAATTTAGAATTCAAGACAAGTTCTGGGTCTGAAAAAGTCGCTTTCACAGTTGCCTGCTCTTGTCGAAGAACTAATTTTAGGCAGTTGGTAGCAGAAATAAAGCAAAACGAAGCGTGAGGTTTGCACACGCATGAAAGTCCTTCACGGTCTGCCTGTCTGGCTCTTCCACCTTTGGCTTTGCGCTGGTGGAGAGAACATCTATCGGCTGCTACTATTGTCAACACACTTCTTCCCGACTGGGGGGAGCTGGATAGATATCATTATGCTTACACTGTCAAGGCTACACTCAATGAGAGATAGGACCATCTCCCCGGAGTCAAGGCTCTGACCTTTTGTCTGTGGGTGGAAGGAGGAGAAAGGGTTATTTCTTTATATTTTAGGAAGTAGTACTCATTTAAACTGCAGTCTTCAGTAACTTACTAAATCAGGAACAGCATATAATTAATCAAAACAAACATAAACTTAATTTAATAATTGTGAGGGCTTTTAATGAATAACCTTTTCCAGATAACAATAATGTGCTGACCTACTTTTTGTTAAAAATTTATGCCCTTAAATAATTTATACGGACAGACTCCTTTTGATGCTAGGAAAATATTTCCTCTTTGTATGTGTGTGTGTGTGTGTGTGTGTGTGTGTGTGTGTGTGTGTGTGTGTGTGTGTGTGTTTTGTGCGTGTATTGCTTTTCGTAAGGCAGTAAACAAGACATCACTCTCCACATTCCTGTTTTTGCAAGGATTCGCTTCTGTATTAAAATTTTTCTTGTTTGACAGCTTTGTGAATATTTATTAACGTACACCTTGCATAGGGCTAATGATTTGTCACACTTATAAGGCTATATCTCCTCTAACTGTTTTCAGGGAGTCAATGTCTTATGCTGCAACACGCCTCTCTTACACTTTCTCCTCGCCTGCCATCCATGTTGGAGCTGACACTGTAAGCAGGTGTTTTGCTCGTCACAGTGTAGCTTATAGGTTTTCACTGACTTTCATGCCCACTTTGAAATGCTGGGATCGAGATGATTTATATGAAATTCTGATACAAAAATTAATATGACCACATACTCTTGAGTTTGCTGTCGGAAGGCTTCTTTTCATGTCGCTTGCAACCCCAATTTTTGTCTTTCGAGTTTGTAGGCATCTGTATCAAAAAACCAGATACTACCAACTTTTCTCCTGTCCTTTTTAATTAACCCATATGCCAGTTTGTAACAAAACAGTGAATTTTCCCCCAACCTCACGTTCGCATGTCTCGGTAAAGGCAACAGAGTGGCTAACAGTCTCCACTTCCGACGAGTGTGAACTGCGAATGCGCTGAATAATGGACCAAGTACCCTCACTGCGCTTGATTGTATTCATAATTATTTCGTGAAGAGGTTGTGGTGTATTCCACACTTGATGAAAACATCAGGACATTGTGTTGTATCACATGCATGATGTAAGAAGCAACAAGAGGTTGGGGAATGGAATCACGTACCTGACAAAGACATAGCCGCGGGTGTTGAAAGACTCGATCATTTCCTCGGTCACTTCAAAGTTCCTCGGGTCACATTGAAACACTGTCACATCATGACATATTCCAGTTAGGGGTAAACTAGAGCACTGTCACGCCAGTAAATACTGTTAGTAACATTAACAACTACTAGCCCCAAATTAAAAACCAGATACCACCAACGGAATTGAATAAAAACCTAGGCGGTAGTTGAAATACAACGAAAATTTCGCAACAGCAACGTAATTAATAATTTTTAAAATTATGATAATGTTTTATATTTAATATATTTTTCATACAATGAGTAACAATAATAATTCCAGAAGAAAAGATAAAGGAAAACTAAGTGAAAGAGTAATGACTAGGCAAATCAGCAGTGGCAACAGAAGCAAAGCAACAGTTGCACAGAAACAAAACAAAGTAAGAGTTGCATAGATGCAATGGAAAACACCAGTGACAACAACGGCAAAACTAAATACCAGTGGCCACAAAAGGAGAGCAACAGTTGCATAGAATCAAAAACAAACTAGCAGTGACAACAAAAGCAAAGCAAAACAACAGTAGCAGCAAAACAAAACAGAAACAAAGCAAAACAACAGTTGCATAGAAGCAATGCAAAACAGCAATGGCAACAGAAGCAGAACAAAGCAGCCATAGAAGTAGAAGAGAATATACTTCATATGGCGCAGAAAACTGAACAAATAAACATGGATTGGAAAGGTATTAGATCGCTAGACAGAATACAAGTCCGACCTTTAGGCTGCGCCATGATGACGACGAGGACCTCTGGGTGGCGTGAAGCAGGAGACTAGAGGACTGAGGACGAGCCTAGACCTGCACATACACATCCACAGCCTTTCACGTGACTTCTGACATATGAGGAGATAAGCAGATAGCTCTGACTTTGTCGGGCATTGTTAGGATATTATATTCAAAGATACTTCTGAAGTTCTCGGCAGGTTCATGCGACCTGCGTGTTTACAGGTCTACAAGAGTGTCCTTTTCAGATGACTGGGGTGTGTTCAGTCCAAGTTAAAGGTCGCATTAAGTGAATAACCCTCCCCTCGAGCACACACCCCATTCGTTGTAGGGACATGCCTACAGACATCACTATGCCTAGAACTCATAAACACTGCTATCAGGCATTACAAGGATGTTCATTACATTGTCAATGAGAGAGATGGAACCATGTGGTAATAAGGCCCGGAGTCAAGGCTCTGACCATTTATGTGGGGGTGGAAGGAGGAGAAAGGGCTAGTTCTTGAAAGTTTAGAATATAGTACCATGCACAGAGCTAAAACAAGTCATTTGAAAATAAAAGATAAAGCACTCTAGTAGACCTTTAAATCTGTTTGCCTGGACCACACTGTCATGCTTTTTAGTTACATGAAAGCCATACACGACCAGCCCGCTACTGTTGTCATTATTTTCATGTTGACTACATCTGTCATATCTTCCAGGAGTGTTCTTCGCCTCTGATTAAATGAGTGAAGCAAAGTTAATGCTTATTAATTTTTTTATCTATGTCATGTCGACTCATATCATGGTTGATGTGCTCTGTTAGATGTCAGCACAGACTACTCATACACCGACTTCGGGAAAGTGCACGCACGTTATAAAGTTTTGTAGTGGACACCTGCTCCCCCCCCCCCCTGCTCCCCTGCTTTACGATAATGTTGGGCTTGTAACCCCATTTCGTTTCTTCATAAAGGATCTGAGTACATGCTATCTATGCATGAGGCAATCGTACTTGTATTAAAGATGTGCATGGGCGTGTATGGTTTGTTTTTCTGTATTACATATTTCTACATATGTCTCCTATCCGTGATTCTTTGTTTTCTTGCGTGATTTTTCTGCCTTTATCTGCGAGTTTGCATCTATCATGCATGTCCTAGCTCGCTGTGTATGTTTACATGCGTATTCATCTGTCTGTCTGTCTGTCCTTTATTCCTTCTGTCTGTCCATCACCCTTCTTCAGGTCACATTTCCCGCTGGAACGTTCCCACGTGATCATTTGCTGGGAACCACAAAGTGAGAAGCTCAGAGCAGAGCAAAGATTTCACGGTTCGCTTCTCCTCAACCACCGTGACTTTGTCCCGTTCTAGCCAGAGGCTGGAACCACCGTGGCGGCGCGATTTCCCGGCATGCCCCGCGCCTTTAGTTGCGACCGACACGAGCGGCGCAAGATTTAACGAGCGGCTGCAGACGAAGCGTGTTGACGGGCGGTCACGCGCGGGTGGCGCGGCGTAAGTGGACCTTAATCTGCGGCTGGTGTTTTCTCACCGGTGCGTTCACCCGAGACAAACCCTGTGACGAAGTGCCGACGTGCGCGTCATCGAGCGCTGTGCATTTCTGGAACAAGGCAAATCCATGACACTCACTCACCTGTACCCTTTCAACACTCCTAATCTTTCAACTCCCCTTCCCTCCTGGCGAAGCCTATCAAAGGACCTCTAAATTCAGCGCATGCGTGGAAGACACTTTCCGGTGTTTAGAGCTGGTCCAGAGGCAGGTTGCTAACAGTTCAAGAATTCACTTACCAAAACGAGGCGCGTAAGCATATTGGACCCTTGCATCCTACCATCCTCCTTTTAGCTAAAAACTGCTATACCCTGATTGGATGTTGCCATTGGACACCAGTAAAGCCAAAACTGGATCATATGAACCACCAGTAAAGTGAGATTACCTTTTGTTGTCAAAGGAAGTCACGCTGAGTTGTCGCTGGTGCATAAATACAGCGAGCTGCAGTTAATTTCTGTTATTGTGAAGTACGGATGTTCTTAGTGATTTGTGAACTACAGTTCCAATCAGTGAACTCGCCTCACGCTTCAATGTGATCTTTATTGCCACTCGGACTAGTCTCACTCGCACTTTATAAGTTTAACATTTAATTATCCTCTCTCTCTTTCTCCCTTTGCTTCTTACTCCTTCCTTCTTTCTTTCTCTCATTCGATCTCTTCCATATTCTTCCTCTTTCCCTGTTTCTGCTTCTGTCCCTACACTCTCTATTTCACACACACACACACACACACACACACACACACACACACACACACACACACACACACACACACACACCTGTAGTAATTACAAAATAAAAATAGATGAAATTAACAAACAGTAAGATAAATTAAATCATCTAACTGTTTTATGAGTACGTAAAACTTTGTTGTGAAAATGTGGGCACCAATTTATTCCAAGGCAGGGTTTGGATCATAAACTTATTTTCACTTCACAGTGATGCCCACTGAGATCTCACTTAAGTTACAAATGATCAACTGAGTCTACTATGATTAATAATATTTCAAATACAGAACCGCATCATAAACAAGAAGATCACGGTGAATATTCTCTGAAACATCTCCAAATGTAGGTCTATTCTATTGTGAATAAGTGTAGGCAATGTCAGCTGCTTGCCAGTGTGTTTTAAGAAAAAAATTAACATACACAAGAAACAACAACAACAATAATAATAATAATAATAATAATAATAATAATAATAATAATAATAAGCATGATTTGTATAACACATACTAACGCTCGTCAGGAACGTGCTCTTAGCGCTTGAGACCAAACGAGACATGGACAACATACAAAGAAACGGAAGGGTGAACAACAGTACTAATGACTAATGAAAAAAACAAATATAGAAAACGCAAAGAGGAATCAGGTAACAAGAACTTAGAGTCTCGTGATTCAGCAGAGGAAGGCGAGTATAGAAGTAGCAATAAACGCACGCACGCACGCACGCACGCACGCACGCACGCACCCATGCATACCACATGGAGCATGGAAGCTCACTGCTGTCTTGTTTTGTTTTGTTTTTTGTTTGTTTGTTTGTTTTTTTGGCTTCAACTATTTGCATACTCTCTCGATATTTTAAAAAATAATTTATTAATCCTTCTTCTTTGGCTTCACGTATTCATTACGCTATTGAGCTAATTGTGTCCCCCCTGCGTGCTGCGTGCATACAGACTCACCATCAACACGCAAATCGCATGCAAAAGATGGTAAGGATAGTGATACAGCCTCCTCCAGCCCCGTTTGCCTAAGGTCAGGTCTGGAGGGTCAGCCGCAGTGCGGATGTCAGATGACTTATCATGGGCAACGAGGATCTGGCGCCAGTGTGTGTGTCTTCGCACTCTGTGGAGATCAGCTTATGTACGTGTGCCAATCAGCAAACCACAGTTGTTAGGGGGCCTTACGATGTCCTCGGCAGTAACAAAGAAGCCAAAGTAAATCAAAATCAAAATATAGCCCTCTGACATTCTAAAGCACTTCCGATGTGGTATCGATGTTAATCGAGGTTTACTTTGGGCCTACCTACAGTATCGCTTGTTCACTCTGGAGTCGTGTGATTATCAGGGTCACCAATGGCGTAGTTTAGCGGCTGTTCTGACATCTACAAGTCTTCGGAAAATGTTTAGCCTTGTAGCTAGTGGCATGATTTCTAACTGGTTCTCAAAAACAGCGAAGGTGTGTTGAAAAGCAATTGCACGAGTGCAGCACGTGTGAGAAGGTTATGGATTACATGACACCAGCTAAAGAAAGCGGCAAAAAAAAAAAAAAACACACACACACACACAATCAGATCATAAGAATTGTATCATATCTTTGTTCCACATTTTAACTTATAAACTGTAGTTTGTCAGTAACATAAGCAGAACTGCTTTCAGTTATAACCGGAACAAACCGGTATATTCAAACTGCTGGTCGTTATGTTATCTTCGTCGTTGTTTTAAAAACTTTGAGTGATATGTTAATCTGAAAATCTTCTTTCTTTCTTATTGTTTCTTTTTCACACTGGACAGTGTTTATATTTGCATTGACGATTAGCGAAGGCTATTGACTTCAAACGTCTGTTTCCTGTATACATTCCCTTCAAAATTCAAATTTCCCACCCAACGTAAACACCCATTACTAACAATGAAAAAAATGAGCATGCATGAAATATTACTTATTCATTAGTCAAAAATCCCTGTCAAATTAATTATTATTCCCCATCTTTGTCCATAACTCCGCCTGGAAACCCCCCTGGGTAACCTACCGGTCCCAAGCCCGGATGAAGGAGGAGGGTTGGGCTTGGGGTTAGCAACCCCACCCTGTAAAACAACCCTTGCTACAGAAACTGCAACTACAACATTACCACAACAAAAGCCTGGACGGGAAGATCCCTTTGGAGGGGCCTATGAAGTGTGTTGGAATGACTTGGGCCCAACTGGGGAGGAGGCCCAGAACCGGGTTCGCTGGCGTGGTGTAGTTGCAGCCCTATGCTCCACTGGGGGCGGAAAGGAATAATAATAAGAAGAAGAATCTTTGTCCATAACCCTGTTTTACCTCCTTAATTTTCCCATTTTAGTAAAGTAGTGATTTAGTTTCCTATCTTTTGATTGAGGGCTAGATGTAAGTAAGCATAACTCTTGCTTATTTTGTTATCGTCGTAAAATAAAAAATGTGTCATTTGTCTCTCTACCGTTTTTCACTTTGTGAAGAATCATATCTCAAGCATTGATTTTTTTTTTTTTTTTGTGCACCCTTAGTATGTTTTTGGAGGGGGCGGCGCCCCACTTGTCTCCCTGGTTCCGACGTCAGTGCAGACTAAGAAGAGTCATCTCCCCTAGTCTGGGTGAATACCCTTCCGTTCTCGAGATGAAGGTCCACAAACATCGCTATGCGAAGAAAAAGTTACCCCAGACCCACACCTTACAAGCACACACCTAATTCACAGAAGAAGCTACCCCTCTTCACACACACACACACACACACACACACACACACACACACACACACACACACACACACACACACACACACACACAGTAGGATTGTAAATGGATTCATTAAAGTTTACTTTGCAAAGTAACGAGACAGCTTTGATTAGACGGATCCGTGGACTATCGAGATGTCATGAGTTTGACCTGTCTGTGTATGATGATATTTCAATTATCTTTATTATTTTCCGTTCATTAGGCCTTTACTTTTCAATAATACATAGTGTCAAATGAGTCGATTTTCGTGAGGGAAGAGTGTGTAACAGAGAGAGGGGGGGCGTGGCGTGTGTGTGTGTGTGTGTGTGTGCCTGTCTAAACAATAAACAAAGAGAAAAGCTACGCTTGTAGACATTTCTAATTGTTTGCTGCCAAAGCCTTGCAATGTGGTATACTCGTGTATAATGGCCTTATCTCTGAATCAATTCTCATGCTCCGTCTTATCTACTTGTTATAATTATGTCCATGCACGAAAGTTGTGGCGGGCAGTGCATGAGCAGCGAACATGTTTACTATCTGTAATACACTGCGCTCATCTTGCACAATGTTGCAGTTTAGACTTATGAAGCGGGGACCCATAAGAGAAGCGGGGACCTCAAAGTTCTAAGCTGTGAACAAATTCAGGCAAGTGTGGACTTGAACACCGACACAAGTCTCACCGATACAATTATAGGGAGTGAGTGATATCACGGACACACATTATGGACTGCTGGCTTTCTGTCGGAAACCATCAGCCTCGCGAGGTCATAGACTGTCAGGTCTCGTAGCAGTTTAATATCCGGAACCGCGATAAAATTCTTAAATTCAACAATCGAATTGCAAAAAATGTGTTTCTCAGTTACTTTTTCTTTCTTTCTCTTTTGGCAAAAATCCTCGGCCTTCAATTGCCATGACTTATAGCCAATAAATTGAAAACACAACAGACCATAAGGCTATATAGAGCTTTTGTATATCCCTCAACACGAGAGTTCTAGAAGTTAACGGGGGGGGGGAGGAGATCGTCTGCAAGCTGTCCACGAATATAATAATATATTATGTTCCTGGCGGTCTCTGGCACGCAGAGGTCTCAATTAGCCCAATGAAATCAACATCGTACAAACATAATAAAAAAAAATAAAGCATTTAGCCAGACAATAGAACAGTACTCAATATACAAGTAATACTCAACAGAAGTTGCAGTCTGGAGTAATTTTCATTCGAAGATGTTTTATTGTATACAAATCGAAATGAGATATGAGGTTACTGTGTTTGGTTACCTCTTATATACAGGCAACAAAAACCTAAAGGAACTTGTTCGCAATGCACTCGCCGCCCTGATCGGCCCCCCCAGGAACCTCTGCTCGCCATCCTCAAGCGGCGAAGACTGGTTTGATTCGGTGATGTCGCTCGGCATGACACACTCCCCAAGACAGTCCTCCAGGTAGGTGTGGAGGGAGGGCGTCGACAAGACAAACAGAATCGACTCGGTGGTTTACCAGCATCAAGGAGTGGAGGGGCTGTTAATAATAATAATAATAATAATAATAAATGAAGATTTGTATAGCGCATATTCACACTCATAGAGAGCATGCTCTTAGCGCTTAAAACGGGGAAGAGACATGGACTACATGGATAGAACACGAGGGACGGAAGAATAAACGACAGTACTGACGACAAACAGAAAACAAAGATAGAAAACACAAAAAGACACCAAGTAACAGAACATAGAAAATATAGGGATTCTGCAGAGAAAGATATAGTTGGGGAGACAAGTAGCAAGAGCAGAAGGGGGGAGGGTAAGAAGGACGAGCATTGTGTGGACTGTGTTAGGAGTAATGCTCAAGGAAGAGGTGCGTTTTCAGTGCAGATTTGAAAGATTCAGTTGTAGGAAGGTGGCGGATATGGAAAGGAAGAGAGTTCCATTGTTTTGCTGCACAGCAACCAAAAATCCTGTGACCATATGTTAGACGGGAGACCTACTGGAAGAGGCGCAGAATCGGCCCCCACTGCCGTCCCTTCCCCATTGCTGCGTCATCATCTCCACCTCCATCTCCATCCCCGACGACGTTTAAGGGACAGAGATCGAGTTTGGTGATCTACTATTAGTGCATTTTTATAGTATGGTTGCTGATATTGTATCATGTTAAAACAGAAGCAAGACATGACGAAGGAAATATAAAGCTAAGGTCATATTAACTCCCAGATAAATCCCAGTAAGTTTAATTATGATGACCTGGGGTGTTCCCCACCCCCCGCCATAGTCTCCAAGGCCGCGGCCATGACATTGGCAGACGCCCGAGATAACCCATTTATTTCTCTGGTTCTTATATAGGGCTGCTACTGCTGACTGCTGTTACTTGAATAAGTGGCAGTTGGCGTTTCGTTGCTTATCGTCTGCAGCTGAGTTGGCATCGTCTGATCAGTCAAACTCCGGCAGCTCCATCGACGACAAGGCGTCAGCTGTTTCCATTTCCTTGCGGGCGACACAACAACAATGGCGACCCCCGAGGGTAGGACCTTAGTTTTCACTGTAGTTATAAACAGGCCATGGAGAATCCACGTTTAAGCAAACTTCGCTGATTATGAAATATTCCTGCGTTCTCTAACTGTAGTTAAACCTTAGATACTGATCGAGTGATTTAATGCTGTCATCATTGAAAGTTCAGGGGCGTTTCCTCATAAGTCCAAGATGCGAACTTTCATTTTCTTCCCTCCACAAACGCTCGTACACATACACACACATACATACAAATACATACAAAATAAAGAGAGATAAAATCAGGCACTCGTATTTAAGCAATCAAGTGAACCAGAGCTAAGTTAATTTAATATTTGAGTCAGTGCACAATACTGTTTTGTGTGAGCCACCCCTGCTTCCGTTCAGTGCTCATTCTAAGCATGGTAAAAGATTATGCACGTTCCAAATACCCTATAGAGTTACATCTACCCGCGTTAAAACACTTGGCGTACAAGACACATCTATATTATTATTACAGTTTTGAAAAAAATCATAGTTCTACCTCTTTGAATAATCGTAAAACTGTTACATTCTATCCTCTGACCCACTGATGTAGAATTCCAAAGAAGTTTATTTCCTTTCATGCAATATTTTATTTTTAATAGTAAGTTTAGGTAATGCATCAGGCTTTGCCTGAGTTGATTTCAGCTGTTAACTCTTCTAGCTGTGATTTTATTGTCAACATTTAATCTATCTTTTCGTTGGAGTGAAATTTATTTATGGGTGGGACTATAGTGTAATGAAACAGTGAAACACATGTACTCTTGATGTTCTAGCTCAAACTTGAAATGTTGTCAGCTTAATGTATTTGGCAGTGGGGACATAGCGTTTCCAGTGAAAGGGGAGATAAAAATTGAGGTGGCACCAGCTGTCAAGCGACTCTTTCTCTCTAACTCCCATTCCCTTTTTTGTATCCTTCTTATCTCAGTCTTTTACTGGCCTATAGGGTATTCTCTCAAATTACAGCATTGTCCAAATTTGCTCTGCCAGTAGATAATGCCATTGTTTTCATTTTGAACTACTGGTAACATCTCAGAACAGAGAAGAGTCAGCAGCTTTAGAGCAACATACATCAACCAAACATAGTCCATGCCTAATGCATAGACAGCAGGAAAATTCCTGCCAGATTTGGTGAGGATTGTAAGGCATTTTGGATTTGCACATACATTAATACACAAACATCATCACACTCAGTGTTATTTATAACATTAAGATCTTGATTTTCTAGAAAAGGAAGCAATGTCAATGTGTAAATCAGGAACTTCCCTTAATCAATATAAACAGTTTCTAATAATTTCTTGTAGGAAGAGATGTTTTCATATGTCGTAAAAAATTTTAAATGCTTTCTTTTTCAGTGTTTGACTGTGATCCTTGCAACTTTGTTCTTACTGATGAAATGGTGGAATCATATAATGAGCGTGGCTACATACACATTAAGTGAGAACATTTTCTTCACTCCACTTAACAACTGGAGAAGCAAAAGACAATATATATATATATATCTCCACAAATTTGCAGACAATTAGGTTTAAGGGAAAGAAGGAAAGTACTCAGAGCCTTTAGAAACTCAGAAGGTGTATTTAGTTCGTGTACCCTTTAATCTGGCTGAATGAACAAAAATGATGCATTAAAAATCTTCTACCCATCTATAAAACCCAGTTCATCTGATACTTCTGTGTTATTTTCAGGGGATTTTTGGATGAGGAGGAATTGGCTCAGCTAAGGAAGACAGTTGAAGAACGTGATGAGTTTTATAAGCAGTGCTATGGGGTAAAACCCTATATACACACACACACATATATATATACACACACACACACTAATAATATTCATGTTTAAACATTTTGTGGATTAGTTTTAATGCATCAAGGATATTAAGCTATTTAGCAATTTTTTATATTATGTTAAAAGTTAATAAGAAAAAAATAACTTTTAAAAATAAAGCCAGATCTGTGAAAGCCTAGAGCTGCAGTTTTAAATGCTGAGTTGATCGTCGAATGAATCTCAGTTTGCTAATTTAGCACTAACATTAGTTTGACACAAACAATATAATTTATTTTACAATATTTTTAATGGGGAAAGAAATGAATTGATGGTTAAGGATATGGAGGAAGGGAAGGAATAGCCAACAAGAATCAAAATAAAAAAGGAGGAGCTTAATATTTGTTATTAAATGAATTAAGTTTAGTTTGGACATTAATTATCATTAATTGATACAAATGTTATTAACTTTTTAACATAGAAAACAAACAAGTATGCACTATTTATTCAACTTTATTACATCTCATGAGATAAGAAACAAATATTTAGGGGTAAAATTGACTTCAGGTTTCAGACGGAAAGGGTTCAGAAAGTCGCTTGTGTTTATGGAGTCATCCAGGAAATGATGTGACAGGGATGATTGTTCGATGTGAAAAAGTTGTTAACAGTGTTGAAAAGGTAGGAATTTTTTGGTGTCATGATTCAGAAATTGTTGCTGAGATTTGTAGGTATATTTAGTGATGGTTTTGACAACATCAAGAACAGCTTTCAACTTGATAATGCTTTCATGTTAAAGAGCCTATTTTATGGTAAAACAAATGAGTTTCTAGAAAGAAATTGGCAGAAACATAAATACATATAACAGAGAAGGGAAGAACATTATGCTGAAATAAAACGGCTTAAAAAAATCTGAGCAGCTATAACAGCCAGTCCTTATGGTTACTGCTTCATACATGGCGGAACAGCACCACTGTCTTTCTTCATCTGGTGTTTATATACTTTATATATATTGTATCATGTGGGGGTCGTAATCTTAACCTTGTGCTTCATTTGATATTCCCTTCAGCTTCTTGGTGGTGAGGTATACCATTATCACACCAAGCTAATGACAAAAGAACCCAGGATTGGGGGTCAGCACATATGGCATCAAGATTATGGGTGCGTACTTCATGGTCATCAGACCATCATTCTACAATTAAAAATTTCAGAAGTGTATTTTAGTTACTCTTCATTGAAAAAGTGGTATTTCGTTGTGAATAATACACTCTTTTAAAGATTTTGCAATTAAAAGATATTCAAATAATCACAGTTTAAATCAGAAACATGATGGTGACAGTTGGAAATATTACTTTAGTGGTTTTGAATTATGAAATAACCGCAGACATAATTTTCTTCTTAGCAGAGATACATCTAAGCATACATTTTAATACTGATTGAAGTAAATGCTCTTATTATAGAAAGTAAATGTTCTCATGTTTGGCAGTATGGTAGGGATCTAATAAGCAGAGACAGTATAGTACAGCAAAACTGGCATAAACGCTTTCAGTGACATTTTTTGTATTCAGCGTGCACATGTTGCTTTCTCACAGTAGCACTTTACTTTGCAGAATCTGTACATGCCATAAATGTTATGTGATGGACATAATACTTGAGTGTGAACTATCCTTGCATTAAAATATTCTTTCCAATGTGTGCATTTTCGTTGGGGAGAACATTCTACTAAAAAACTAACTAAAAAAAAGACAATATAAAGTTAACACATCAACACCTTCAATAACTGAAAAACATGATGCATATCAACATCTTAAAGAACTGATCGGGGCTAAATTAAGCACACCAAGTGAAAAGCTTCACAATATTTTATTTTTTTTTGTTGTGAGCGCCTCAACAGTCTTTAAACTGTTAACTTGCCTAACAGATATGTCAATGTAGAAATATTCCATATTTATAAATGTGTGTGTGTGTGTGTAAAGGTACTGGTACAAAAATGGTTGCCTATTCCCTGATATGCTCAGTCTCTTCCTTCCCATTGACCCATGTCGGAAGATCAATGGATGTCTTGAGGTGAATATTTTACAGCATGGTAAAATAATGATACATTTATTTTCTGACTTGAGCTTGTTATCATTAAGGCAATGTGATTGTTCTGACATAGAGGAGAGTATGTTGTCACTACATATAGCAATGCAATCTGGTCTCAAACACAAGAATACCTGACCACAGCCTTCCAGTTATCAGTATAGTATAGGCATAGTCTGGCACTAGAATGTGTATTAATTTTAGAGAAATACAGGTCTTATAATATGCACAACCATGCAAGGGAAGATTTTAGCTATAGATGTGTTTGCTATGTGAATCATTAATGTCTTTTGTTGACTAACATACATGGGATCTTTGTAACTGCAGGTTTTAGAAGGTTCTCACAAGTGCGGTCGCATTGATCATAACCTGACGGCCGGCCAGCAGGGCTGTGATCTTGAACGATTAGAGCAGATCCGGAAAGTCTGTCCTCATAAGTATGTGGAAATGGACCCAGGCAAGTTGGTTTTCCTGAGACCAAATAGTCCAAAATTAGCCATTAGCCAGAATTAGCTGTTGTTTGCTACGAGGCACACTGTCATGGATGGACATAAAACAAATGCTTACAGTACCTCCATATGTGTTCTTTCATTCAACAAAAGACCTGCCAGTTGGCTTCCCATTTCTTTATATAAATAGACTATTCTTTTTTCTGTTCATTCACATTAAATCCATGAGTTGGCAATGATTAATAGTCAATACAGTAATAATCTCCCTTTATAGTACTACTAAATTTATCCTTATATTCTATCACTGGCTAGTTCACAAACTTCATTCATAAACAGAAAACCTCTCCAACAAGCAGTAAGATTATCACAATAAAGTCTTGCACCTTGACACATCTTTTACACTAGCGTTCATGACCCTCTGAGGACATTATTACATCCTAATCCAAATCTCCAGTCGGAATCTACTAGAAATTGAAATTTAGTCATCTGTTTTTAGACTTTATTTTACAGTTGCATGTATCTGTCTTCACAGGTGATGTTCTTTTCTTTCATTGCAACTTGCTCCACTGCAGTGGCAACAACCGCTCAGACACCAAACGTTGGGTACTAATACCTGCCTACAATAAGGCCAGCAATGACCCAGTCTACAAACACCATCACCCTAACTACACCAAGCTGTACAAAGTAAGCTAGCACATTCCATAGATGGAAAAGAATATTTTTCTTGGTTTTTGCTTGGTTTTTGCAAGTGTCATTAGGAAAAGGGCTACATTCCTAACATCTTCACAAGCTTCGAAAACTGCTTTAGTGGAACAGTTGGGTGTCATTTAAACCCTTTGTCTGTAAACACTGCTGTTGAAAAGCAAACCCCACATGAAAATCCCAAAAGAGTGCCCACTCTGCATCTGATAAATGAACCTGACAAAGGTTACGAAAACCTTTCAAAACATTCTAGAAACTGTGCTGCAGAGTCATATTGTAGAAGTAGTCTAATCTTTTCCCATATACGAGCAAACTTTGTTTTACAGGTACCTGATTCTGCTATTCGTGAATGCCGCAACTACACTGATCTGACTGGCAAGGAGTTTATGGACCCTACCACAGACAAAACAACTGATGTCACTGCAAAATAGCCACTTTAAAAAAGAAAAAATCTGTTTGTAACTTGCGAGAACATTTCATTTTCATTTTCCAAATATTTTTGTGTAATTGGAAAAGCTCTGGTTTCTCTGCTCATTTTTTTTTAAACATGGAGTGAAATACACTACTTTTCATGTCTTTCCATAAATATGGCAGACCCTTGAAACCAAGCAAGATATATTTTAAATGCAGTTTACAGTTCAATATTTCAATTTCATGCACTTCTATTTTAATTTGAGCTCTTAGTATTAACTAAAAGCACATTCTGAGAATAGAAACATGTCCAAGACTGGTGTAGCATGCAAGCAACTTTTTTTTGTAAAGAAAGTCTTTTCTTTTCAGGAAATAGCATTTCTCTTTTTTTTTCTTGTCACAAAAGATGTGTTAGCAGCATCTTTAAGATATATACAATATATCTTCTCCATATTTATAAAAATATCTACTTTTGTTTATATGATAAACAGTGAGAAGCATTTTGCATGAGTTGTCTGCATTTTCTTGTAAACACATTGTTTTTGTGTAAGCGCACGTGTTGTTATTTATTATGTGCATTTGTCAGCTGTAGTGACCATATTCATGCTATCTGACGCTAAATCTGTCTTCAGAGAGGAGTTGCTGGTAGAAGTAATGTGCTAGCTCAAGGGCAGGCAAATCAAGACACCATCATGTTTATGTTTCATCTGGGAAGGATTTGCAAGTCTGCACCTAGAAATAACTTTTCCAGTCATCTAGGATTAAACACATCTGGGTACATAGTGAGAAAAATCTGTCATTGAGCAGGAGTATGACTTTTAATTGCTTTTATTTGCACTGAATGTCATTGAGCATGGTATTATTGCTAATAAGAAATTTATATCCTGCTTTGCTAAAAGAATTTGTGAATTGATTGCTATGAAAGACAAATGACAAAGCTGTAATTAATAATAGTTCTAGGGTTGCATATTTTGGTTTGCATGATTTTTGTAAGCATTTGGACTATTATATTATCATCTTTATACATCTAAAATGCATGGGACAATCATTAATATTTAATCTTGTTAGATGCATTTGGTAAGCGAACTATTTGAAAATATACTGCTGAACTACATGAAATCCACACGGTGTCTACACTTTTGTGTTTTGAGTGGTAGGACTTCTTATTTACATCACTTTCAGTATTTCCCATGTCCACATTTACATATGGTTGATGTCAGTTATTGGCGGCAAGTTATACATAGTTTGAGTAAATGGCTAAATCATAGAGGGCAGCACTATGCTAGGGAAAGTATCCTGATAACTATCTAGTGAGGGCCACCCAGACTCAATGGAAAAAGAAAAGCAATGGAAGTTTGCATGGGACAACAAGCATCGTTGTTGCAGAGCGAGTTAAAAGAGAAAATAAAAATTCATGCCATTTTTATGTTGATAAATAATAATAATAATAATAATAATAATGAAGTTAATTTGTATAGCGCTTTTTCCCACCATTTAAAGGAGGATCAAAGCGCTTTACTAAAAAGAAAAACACACAAACATAATAATAATGGATGCTGATCTCAAAAACAGTAAGTTTCAGTGTTCTTATCATTATTTACTCTCACTCCCCTCCCGCCAGCACCAGACTTTTCTTTGAAATTGATCTACGGAAAGCAAGGATCAGTATATGCATTGTCTTGAATTTCAAGTGTAGGCCAGTGAAAAGGTTC
Source organism: Marisa cornuarietis (assembly GCA_004794655.1). NCBI lineage: Eukaryota > Metazoa > Mollusca > Gastropoda > Architaenioglossa > Ampullariidae > Marisa > Marisa cornuarietis. Next base: position 1,642,243 of record SMMW01000017.1, read on the forward strand.
ATCGGATTATTGAAGTTTTAGGGCAACAGTTGAAAACAGCACAGTCCTGACACTGAAGAAGCAAAGTTCAAAGCATGCATTTACAAGCACGGATGCAGAACGACACGAACATATCTGTCAGCAGACGACAATCGCTGAAGCGCATAGATCCAGAATCTAATCCACAGAACATGTAGCAAGATATGCATATTGATACACCTCATCAAATAAGTTGCTGCTATAATTTACTCATTCATCCCTTGACTGGTAGCGGTTACTGGGAGGAGCACGAGTATCCAGGTAACTTACCACACGGTACACATTTGAACACACTTTGTGAAGATAACGCTGAACATGTAGCCGTAAGTTGTTGATACCTTTATTACAGCAACTGCTTGCTGTGACTTGTGTAATCACTGCCTAGCAGGAGAACTCTAAGCAAACTTTCCACTTCAAAGGCTTGCTAGAAGCTTGGAGGTGACTAGTGCAATCAGTCTAACAGGCAAACTCTAAAAGTACTTTCCATCTCATGCTTTCTGCTGACTTTTCTTTTTTTAAAACCGCTCTTCTACCTTTTATACCAACTGGGAGGGCTATTGTGGCATGGGTGGATGGCTGTATTGTGCAGGTGGGGTCTGCCTAGTAGTTGGTTGCAGCCCCCTCCTTTGGGTGGTGCCTTCCACCGCCTCTTGACCAAATCAAATGTGCCAATGAGCTGCCAACCAATCAGCCTTCAGATATGCATCTAAGCCAGCCTCTATTTAGTCTATTACATACAACCCCTGACGAAGAAATGTCCTCAGCATTTGATCGAAGGTTCAATGTGATTAGCCAGTGCAAAGTATCTCCTACTGTGTATCAGCACATGTACAATCCATGTTTTCCCTAACTCTACAAACAAAACTACTGCCATACATCATTCTACACAACCAGGATTTCTACGTATAGATATACATACACTTTTTTTGGTCCTTTTCTTCTAATGAAATAATCCATAATAAAAATGATATAAATTTTATGTAAACTCCACATACTGTCACTCTTTGCCCCACTAAACACTGTATTGTCTTTGCTAGGCATGCTCTGACTGCTGTTTTTACAAGCCGGTCCAGCATATTGTCCATATTTGCCAAAGCGTTTAACACAACTTGCAATTGATCTGTTTCTGCTACCAATTGTCCTGCAAATGGCTGCTGCTGGTTCAACACATATTATTCTGAGCATTGCCACCCCAGGGCAGTTCTAGTCCCTGGGTTCTGGTTGGGGTCTTGGCTGTTCCAGTTATTGCTTCTCATCCCCTGTATCCGTGGAAATGAGAGCATTGGCACTTTTAAATGTGAAACGTTGCATCAAATGAATTGCTATCATCAGCTGCTTTCTTGTGCACTTGCGTGCCAATACTGTCCCACAAACTGCTGCCAGTTCATGTTGGTATAGAGCCGCGGTTCTCAACCTGGGGGGCGCGCAAGCCGCTGAAAAGGGGGCCGCAAAGGAGGTCATTTTCTCATATCTCATATAGGTATTAGTGGGTAAGGGGGGCGCGCAGACGTACCTTTATTTGTCGGGGGGGGGGGGGGCGTCACAAGTAAAAGGTTGAGAAACGCTGGTATAGAGGATCAAGTGGTATAGAGTAGCATGAGCACAGTTGTCGGCATGTCTTTTTCTTTTTTCTTCCCAACTTGGAATATTTTTTTAGTTGTTTAGGGTCACGTAGGTGTAAGGAAAGGGAGACGCGATTTTGTAAATAACTGACTATTAGAAATATTTTTCAACAATGTGATGGGTAGCACTGTCTTGGAGGAATGTTTCTAGTGGCATGGGCTGGGTGAAGCAAGTCCTGCAAAGTGTTCACCAACATGTCATTTATCTGGGTGCACACTGAAATTTCTGTGACAATCTGGTTAATGCAAACATCTTTATCTAAGAGCAGCCATATCTTCACATTCATGCACTATACATATACAGACATGTAATCTGCTAAAAATACTTTCAGTGCATTGTAATAATTCTTACAAAGCACAAAATGCAATTTAAATTATGAAGTGACCAAGGTGGAAAATACCTGATTAATCTAACTGCTAATTAATCATCTTTGTTCTCCCTCTAGCAACCATTCCAATCTGACCTCCACTTTGCTAATCAATTACCTGTCCATGAATGCTAGCATGACACAGCCAAGAAACTTGCAAATTCATTGGATGCAGACTAGTCAGCCAATTCCCAACAAGGAATACTCAGTTAAATAATACATTAATCACCTTACATTTCTTCACATAACAATTAAAAAACTAATAATACTTGTTAAAACAAAGAACTTTATTTGTCGACCTACTAGGACAATTTCATATTATAAAATAACTAAAGATATGAAAAACATTGTAATGGTCACTTAAATAGCAGCATGAAAAATGCACAGATAAGCCATAAATACGGCAACAAAAATGTACTTTATGTAATGAACACTTGACTGCTGCAATGGGATCATACTGAATGTGTGTATGTTACTTTGTACATTAAAGCCCTGAATGCTTGAAGGTGTACAATGCACGCAGAACACATTGTATCAAAATGTGTATTTTACAGACAATTTAGCAAGTAAATGCTTGGATGAAAGCCAGTCAATGAAATGAGAACATTAAAAAAAAATAGTTAATTGGTTTATTTGTGTTTAAAGAAGAAAGATAAAAAAAACCCAAAACAAACAGTAGTTATAAATTAGTGGCAATACAAACATCAGCATCTAAAGCAGTGATTTCAGCTTTTGCCCAACACCATTCTGTGCACTAGGTAAGTAGAATGAAGTGTGGGGAATAGCAACGCAACACAGTATCTTGTTAGCTGCAGCATTAGTAAAAAATAACAGTAGTCACCATAGCTATTACATTTGTACAGGCATGCATACGTATATGCACATCTGCATACACACACTCTCTCTCTCACACACAAACAAACAAGTATACAAAATTATCAGCCATTTCATATAAAAAGAAGTTTTTCATTAAAGTCTGTGTTTGCTTCTATTTGGACTAGTCAAACTGACATCGCTGTGAGTTGGGATCAACACATTGTTGCTTCCAACAGTTTCAAGACAACTTGGGCAAATTCTTGTGCACCCTGGCACCCAGAACCACTGCACTGAGAATCCACACAGCACAAAATGACTGGATCCAAAACCAATGGCATCCCACTTTTAATGTACCCACAGAAGTTTGCAATGCAAATGCACTGGTCTGAATTCTTTCTGCTGTTTAGCCTTGACTGCACTTTTTCATTACAAACTTGCCCAACCATTAGCTGTTTGTCCCCACTCACTCCATTAATGTTTTTCTATATGCTCAGATCTTAGCCATGCCAATTTTTTGTATCTTTTGTAAGTATTGTATGTCAGTCTCACATTTCAAGATCTGAACTTGCATCATGTCTTTTTGCAGGACAGGATCCACAAGATTTTACTGATGAGAAGAAAAATGCAAATTTTGATTTAGAAAAAAACATGGGAATCGCAATAAAAATGGACCTTTCATTGTCTCCTTCTATGAACACAGTGTGAACATCTTGTCCTTCTCAAAATCTATGGTCAAAATATGCGTTCAAAGTGCTGGTCTGGATTCGGTGGCTGTTTGGGTGGTTGCTGATGTGGATGAGGAACTCGCCGACGAGGAGGAGCCAGATATTCAAACATGGAGGTGCCATGCCGCGAAAGCATTGGAGTCAAATCACAGGGCATTGGGTCATTCCAGAAGAAGTCATGGTTCAGGGCACTGTCTGTATCAATCCGTTTAGAGGGGTCAAGAGTCAGGAGTCTGTCTAGAAGGTCAAGGGCATACTGGTCCTTGATGTAATGCTTCAGACGCTCTTTCACTTTGCGTTTCTGTCCTTTTGGCAACTCCAATTTCCCATACAGTTCCAGATTCTCCACACCTGGCCAGACCTGTAATAAAGGGATGACAGGAAAAAAAGCTCTTTAAAAGTGTGCCACCAAGATTAATAACATTATGAAGATATTCTGTCATACTCCAAACTATTTATGATAGGTTACTAAAAATAAATCAGAAAATAATTCTTTTCTCATAAAATGGAATGTACAAAATAATTCCACTTGGGTACAGTTATATAATTGAGAATGTACTTATCTTTGTCTTGTCATTTTTTCCTCTTGTAGTGTTAATCCATGTCAAATTGAGTAATAGCCATCTTCATGACACTCAAATGTCTAATCTTCTATTATATTAAATAACAAATAATGCAAAAAAAAAAACAAACCTCTTGCAATGGTATGCTTAAAAGGAGAAAATCCTATGAAAAATAATCACCAAAGTTCTAGTTCTTTCCTTACTTTTGGACAGTGTGGTGTATTCCAGCACTCTAAACCAGTTTGAGCACAAGCATGACAAAATATCTGAGTAGGAGGTGTGTGTGTGTGTGCTAACTCACATCTGATGTAATGGAGCCACACAGCTGCGAGATGAGCTGCAGCTGGTGTTGCTCTGTGTTGCCCTGCATGATGGGACTGCGGGTCCACATCTCTGCCATGATGCAGCCAGCACCCCACTGGTCAATGGCCGGGCCATAGTTACGTTCACCCAGCAGCAGCTCTGGTGGGCGATACCACAAGGTTACAACACGATTTGTGTATCTGTTGGGCATTCCTGAAAATGAAGACAAAAGATTTAACTCAGCTGTGGCAACACACAAGGAATTCATGCAGATTTCATTCCATTTTTAAATGCACTACTTCTTTGCTTAGAACAGCAGTTTTAAAAAAGAAATTTTTCAAACAGCTGCAGTTATAGCATCAGGACTGAGTTAAATATGTGGAAAAATTTCAAAGCTTTAAAAACTTGAAAAAAAATTATTATGCCCTTTTCATCATAAAATTTAAGAATTATGCATTTGCAAGTTTTGTTGGTCGTGAAACAGTGAAGCCCGTTTACTCCATATATCCATACTTGAAAGGTTGACAGTTCATGTCTGGCAATGGAGTATTTATCATTTTGGTGTAAAACAGAAGGGGAGATAATTATTGCATAACCACCAGAAGAATTGCTTACAACGTTCTATATCTTTCCCCCTCCTTTCCTGGAGATACAGAAGAATGCATGTGGTGCAAGAAAATGGAGGTGAAAGGGCCAGTATGTAAATACGAAGAGGATTTTTTGATTTTTAGAAACTTACATGAAAAAAGTGCATTTATGTATGTTTTCAGTGAAAAATGTCACTAAAATATGTATCTTGTCAAAAAACCCCACAAACATTGAGCTTCACATATGTTAACTGAGAAACCTTCCTTAACTAGTGCAAATGAAAACAAAGAGGAAGATGGACAAACTGACAATGAAATCAATCAGCATCAATACCAGAAAATGTTGCGGAGAGAAATATTTCTGGAAAGTACACTGGATACACAAAATATCGTTCTGATTTTCAATAAAAAGCAGTGTGTCAAGAGTGATTTGGGTAGAAAATGTTGATTTTGCATATTTCTATCAACAATATTATTAATTCAATGTGATTTTGTTTAAGCTGAGCTGATTGTCTTTAGAAGGTCTCTTGGAAACTCTATTGGGTGGCATGGTTGCAAACTATGCGCAAACTTTGCAATGAAAATAGCAAACAGAAAACTATGCATTGAGCAGGACAGAAGTGGATTTTTTTTAAATCACCAGGATCAAATATTCAAAAAGTCATTTTAACATATTGTCAGTATTTTACCATAAAAAATATGGAAAATTTATTATAATGAACTCAGGGATAATGACTGTATAAGGTTTTGCAGACTGCCAGCAGTTGTCATTGCCCTAGGTCCCTTTTAAGAGGTTTTGCAGCTGCAATACAAGCAGCATCTTTTACCCATCTCTGGAACCACTTATTGAAAAAGCTTATTGAATTTAAAGAATCTCATAGCATGATTTTTACGGTATAACGATTTTTTCTCTAGTTGTAATGAGTTCATTTCTTGAGAGTCTACCACTATACCTTAAGTCTGACTTCAGAACAGAGGGTTCAGCCATGGCCTACTGCAGACATAGTGGCACTTATCAGGAACCGCCATCCAGCTGCCACAGCTTCAATTTTAATTTTACCTCCTCCCTTTTTTGAAAAAAAATGCCATACCTTTGCAGCTGAAGGCACGAGCTAACCCAAAGTCTGCAAGCTTGAGCACCCCACTTTTGGTGATAAGGATGTTTGCAGCCTTCATGTCACGATGCAAAATTTTGTTGCTATGAATGAAGAACAGCCCATTCAGAAGCTGCATCATAACTTTCTTGATCTCTCCCAACGTGAACTTGACATTGACATTGCTGAGCAGCCCGGCCAGGTCATGCTCACAGAACTCAAAAACAAGGTAGAATGTACTCTTCCAGCGATTATAGGGAGATGCTGAGGACAGATATTTGATAATGTTGTCAGTTCTGATGACCACAGTTCTTTAATCGGAACATATTCTCTGCAGTGTTCATAAAACATATTGGGTTATTATAAACTGAGATTAAACGAAAACGAGATGATGAGGAAATTGTTCTGGTCCTTAAACAGGAACTAAGACATTTATAACAAGTATAATTTATTAGATGAGACTGACTGGTATACAAAATGTGTGACTTCATTTTAAAGAAATAGCCTATACTAGAAAAGAAATGTATTAGACATTTTAGCAATCACACAAATTATTCTACTCATATCTGCTGCATTGTTTGTTAATAAATAAAGACCAATACTCCCCAATCCCAGCTGCATCATCATAAAAATGTTCATCAGTCTAAATTCTTGTTCCCCTACCATGACAGTGATATTAGTCAGTGGTTATGTATTAACTCCAGTAAGTAGTAAATATTTACTTTCTCTACACAGCAATTGTGACAGTTTATATCATACTTACCTTTGGTTCTACAGATTTCAAGTAGCTCAACAACATTTTCATTCTTTAGCAGCTGCAGGATTTTAATTTCACGTAATGCAGTGATAGGAAACTGGCAGCAAAAGAAAATTTCAAAGTTAACTATTCTATGTCTGAATAAAAGTAAACTGTAGGAAAATGCTTAAATACATTAAAACGCATTTAAAAAGAGGTTTTAAAAGAAAAACATTGTCTTGTTTCTTACAGAGCAACTTAACTGAAAATGATGGAAGTGGCAAAAAATGTCGCCAACTATTTTCAAAACAAGCAAAATTATTATTTTTTTTTGTCCTTACTAACATTTTTTAAACAGTATATAATCATGCATATTGATAAAATAGTCTTGTGAGTCAGAGTCCCATACACATAACTTTTAGAATAACACTAAAACCAGTAAGCGAGTGTCTAACGCCAGATGTTTAATGATTCTGTACAGATGTGTGATAATTAATGAGAACAAGTTAAAATCAGGTAGGATAATAAAAATTACCCCTTCTTTCTCATTTTCCATGAGAACCTTTTTCATTGCAACCAGCTTTTTGGTCTTTTTGTCGCGAGCTTTGAACACCTCACTAAAGATGAAAAAAGAAATGGCGATCATTGTAACAGAATGTAACTATTTTCACCTTTATCCTTAATTTGTTATATAAGACTATAACATTAACATCAGAAGAACAGCTGTTTTCTTAAACCTTTTTCTTTATGTCAATTGATGCTGAAACTGCCTCATTGTGTCAAAGTTATAAGGTTAATCCACTACAGATATAGTAATTATCAAGTTCTGCATGTCAGCAATTCAGCAAACGGACTTCACAAAACAGCCTGGATAGTTGTAATGCCACTAAAGTGTCAGTCAAGCACACAATGCTGCTTAAATATTAAAAATATTTATTCAAGTGCTACTTCAATGTGAAGCCTTATCTCAGCAAGGACCTCACTGTTTCAGAGGTAATTCTAGGATTTCAAAAAGAGGGACCCTTCAAATGAAACAAGGGGTCCCTTGAAACAAAAACATTTTCACAGCTTTTTCCAATAAATATTTGGTAAACAACAAAATACTTTATTCATCACAAGAAATTTTATTAATCACAAGAAATTGAAGATTAATCACATAGATATCTTTTTCTTTTATATCGATAAATTACCTTTCATCCTCATTAGTGTGATCATAGCATCCTAAATTTGCAAACCAATTAGTCTTTGTGTCCATCTCATTGGGCTATGAGCTAATGTTTAGACATTTTTCATATCTCTCATTAGTGCAGGGGTTTAAATGTTTCTCCTCGAGGCAACTTCTACGAGAAGACTTTATTAGGTTTTGATGGCCGAAGCCCCCTCTCACAGCCTGCATTGTGGTATAGCATAAGTAGGCACAGCTTTCCAAAAACCAGCAAATTAGGAAATGAATCCCTGTAAAAATCAAATAACAGTTTAAACAACTTGTGGAATCTCTCCGATATGCATTCTGAGTTACAGTTTCTTTGACCACAATCCATTACTCTTAACATGCTGCTTTGTCAAGCAAGATTTTACTGAATTTGCTGCCCACTTGTGCTGGTTTTCCAAAGAAATCTGTTAAGATATTCAATTCTTTGTCTCCATAGGGTGTTCAGTCCTCTGCAGACAGGCATGTTCTGTCCTTTGCAGACAGGAAAAAGATGGGGTGCATGGAAAGAACTCAAAATCCAGAGGCAACATCACCTGCATCTTTTGGGAACCTGTCATTAATGCTCTTGCACAAATTGTCGCAAAAGCAACCCTGACAGCTTCTACGCCCTGTGATGTTGTATCAAGTTCGCAACATGTTATTTTTAAGTGGTATATAATACCACCGGCATAAGTTCTGAAAAGGTCATGAGGACAGAAATAAATAGAATTGAAAATAGTTTGCCTGGCTGAAATCCAAAGAATGCCGGTGCTTGGAAGTCTGAATGTCTCTGCAGCGTCTTTGTTCGGTACTTAACACATCCGGGGTTGTAAAAGCGTTTTTCTAATTGTTTTAGGCAACTTTACATCTCATGCCTTTATCCTCGTTCAGTAGCCAAGGCCATTTCTTCATCCATTTACATTGACAGGTTCTCTGGATGCGTGGTTTTTTACATGCGGTCTCTGTCTCAATTTGTCTATTTCGTTGTCTACATTTTCAGTTCCAACAATTTGTGCAGCACACTCAGATGAGTTTCCGTTTCTTCTGGTCTTGTCGATTTCTACTTTCCGGGGCATCTTCTGCTGCTTTGGTCGTGAACGAAAAGTCAAACAGAGTTGACGGTCGCATTCATTTTGTTTTTAACTCTTTTGCTTCCAATACCCTTTGATCTATCCCGTCCCAAATGTTTTCGCTGTGGGTGAGTCAACAATTTACTTCCTGGCGCGAAATTTGGAGCAGGTTGCATCAGATGAATACCAACTGGTCAGTTTGAAAACTTTTCAATCATTAGCATCAATTCTAGTGGGTTGGTTTTAAACCAGCGCAAAGAATGACAACAATTATTTTTGAAGTGCTACATCGCGTGTTCAAAAGTGCGCCAACCACAGTATTTGCCGGCGTATAGTCGCGCTGACTTTCAAACTATGCTCCCTTCAGCGAAATTTTGTGGAATCCCGCAAGGCCGCAGCCTTAAATTACCTCTGCTGTTTGATAACTAACACTGATGACACTTATGTAGCCATACTTCAGAAAGGGCTATAATGTCCGGGGGCAGGTCATTTCGCCCCACAGCAAAAGTCAATTCGTCCCAGCTAAGTTCACTTCATGCCAAGACCAAAAAGTCAAATCGTCCCAAGCCCAAAAGACGAATTGATCACCGAGGAAACAAGTAGCTTTTAACATCCATTATTACCAAAAGAGCTTTAGTCTTTAGAGCCTTGGATGGTTTACAATAACCACAGCATTACAATAAATTAATGATATTCATGTGGATTTATATAGCATTTTTTTTTTTTTGGAAGTGGGTTTCACAATTGACAACAGTGGTGTCCGTGCACTACTGTAGTATGATGTACTCCAAGCTAAATCAGTGCCTAATCAGTGAAGTCTCTGCATATGATAATAATACCCCCCTCCCTAAAAAAATTCAAAATACAAGTTCACAGTAAAGCGATAACAAAATCTTTAATTTTAAAGCTTGTTTAAAGAGACAAATCACATTCATTTGCCATTGTAAGATAGGTTCTCTGTGTATATGTTGCCACGCACCCATTTTTGTTTAGTCAAATGGTGGCTAAAATTATTCGCACAGTTCTGTTTAAAACAGGCAGCTATCCTTGTGTGTCTATCTTGTTCAAATAACACATGGCTCTTTTGGTAAAATTTGATGTTGATAGTTACTTGTTTTATCTACAATTGTTGGAACCTTACAGCTGCACATGAAAGAATCTACCAAACCTCAGCTGATAAGACATGGATATTTTACACCGGTCACTCAATGAATGATAGAACCAAGCCATCGAAAACAAGAGTTCTGGTGTTAGCACTTTACAGAGATAATGGCTGACAGAAAAGAAACTTGATTTTATTCTTTATTACAGCATGAATATATTTGGTGTTGACTTGAGAGCTTACGAAAACAACTTTTACAAAGACTGGCTTAAAAAGATGGCCACTAGCAGTCTTCTTCAACATCTTTGATTTGGCAGGCATCAACATACAGATGTGTGAATTAAAAAAAAATAGGATAAAGATGTGAAGACATGAGTTTCTTCACATTTGCAGCAACATCACCCAATACTCTAAAGCAGCGTTTCTCAACCTTTTACTTGTGACGCCCCCCCAGACGAATAAAGGTACGTCCGCGCGCCACCCTTAGCCACTAATACCTATATGAGATATTAGAAAATGACCGCCTTTGCGGCCCCCTTTTCAGCAGCTTGCGCCCCCCTTGGGGGGCGCGCCCCCCAGGTTGAGAACCGCGGCTCTTAAGTCTAAAAGAATTATGTCGCCAAATAACAAGTTGAAGAAAAGAGCAAACGTTTGGGGTATTAATGACATGCAAGCACTCTACTTATGGTCAAAATTTGCATGACTTACAAATATAAATGGATAAATGACAAAGAATGTAGAACAAAATTGATACAGGGTTGTAGTGCTTGTGGGTACACAGGCATATACAAGAAAATCTCCTTTATAGTATGCTGTCCAGTTACTGATTTTCTGTCTGTTTTTCTTTACATTATGTTATCACAAGACAAGAGCAGGCAGCCGTGTATCACTAGCAAAAAAAAAAAAATCAAGCTGACATAATTAACTAAAAATTCGACAGAAAATATGCGACTTGCCCAAGAAGACACTCAATGCAATTTGGCTTGGTATAGACCAATATTATCACCACCCTTACCTAACTGAATAATCTTCAACATAAGCACGCCAACATTTGACAAGACATTGTTAAAAACAACAAAAATGTTACCCGAATGTCCCCTGGCCAATTTTTGTAAGCTTCTCATACTTTGTTTCTTCTTCACAAAAGGGAAATTTCAGCTCCTCGTATTTACTCATTGTAGGACTAGTTCAGCGATGAGCCACGTATTCTCCTTATTATGTATGCATCACTCTTAAGTACTTGTTAATTAGCGTTAATATAAACTATACTTCGAATGTCACAACACCACGAAAATAACAAACGCATCCACATGCGGCCGTTGAAGCCTCAAAATAATTTAGAGTGAGAGGAACTTCCGGTATGCCACCCAAATCGCTTATCAAAATTTTATGAACAAAAATTTTCATTTATACTAATTTATTAATAAACTATTAGCAGTATATTTTAAATAAAAAATCAATTGTTTAAAATATCTGACGAATTTGTTTTTCAAGATTATTGTTTAATGATGTCTGCGTCCTGTGTTGCGATGCGATTTGCTCATAGCGACCGTCGTCCTCTTCTACACGCGCGTTAGAGCGTTTCTCACGTTGCCGCTCGTAGTTAACAAGTAGGATGTGATGACGATGTTGATGATAATGATGTCCATTTATAATGCGCAGGTATCCATATGTGCTTTGAGGGGGTAAGACTATCCTTTTTTTTGCCCCGCTCCCCCGGCAATATGATTAAAATTTAGAGAAGACGAGAGAGAATGATTACTGGAATCAGGTGTGTTGTTGAGAATGTGGGAAGGGAGAGCCGGTAATTAATTGACTTCCAGGCTTTGGAAGGCCTGTCCTATATAAGATTTTGTTGACACTTAAATCATTAGCAATGATTTCCGAAAAAAACTAGTGTTCAGTTAGAAGTCTCCATCAGCAAACCCTAAGCATTCTGGAAAATGGTTTAGTTAGAAGTCTCCGTAGAACAGGGATGGGGAACATTTTTCCTCTGTAGCTGTGCAATTAAAGTACATTAATAATAATAATAATAATAATAATAATGACTATTTAGTATACACATACCTCCTGTTGATGGAGTTCATGACATTTACAAAGTGTCTACACACATGCTACACACACAGAGTTGTGTATGCACAAATAAACTTATAAGCCTTAACAAATTTTTCCAGCCAAAGCTTTTTCATTTGCTCATCCTTTGAAAATCCACGAAAGGATAATTTTGGACATTTGTAAGCCTGAACTATTCACTAAGGTTCATAGCAAAGTCGACGATCATTTTTTGTTTAAATTGTACGAGCCAACACGGTCAAAGAACGCCATGCATATCAACAGCCAACATCAAACCGGAAGTGGTCTACTCTCGACTTGGGGTATGCATAATTCTGCAAACTCTGTAACCAGCCGATTAGAAGCATACATGTCTGTTCTGTCAAATACTTGGATTCAGAGAGGAGAGCCAGAGTTTACCCTTCACTGCCTATTTCTGTTCGGGTAGGCAATGCAATGTTCCTTTTGTTACTTCAACACGTAACCTAGGTTTCATAATGTCTACTGACATGTCTCTTGTTAAGCATGTTTCTCACATCTGTCGTTCTGCATACTATGAGCTCCGGAAGATCAGCTTCATTTGCCATAATCTGTCCCTCTCAACCGCCAAGATTCTTATCTACTCATTTGTTCTGTTTAAACTAGACTACTGCAACTCTCTTCTTGCTGGCTGTCCACAGTACCTCATTGATAAGCTTCAGAAAGTCAAGAACTCAGCTGCTCATCTCATTTTCTGGACTCGTAAATCTGAACATGTCAAACCACTTCTTCACTCTCTTTATTGGCTACCAATTAAAGCCAGAATAGACTACAAGCTCTCAGCTCTATGCTATGGATTCTTTGAAGGCTGCTCCCCCAACTACTTTACTGAAATCTTGTCTGTTCACACCCCTGCCCAAAACCTTCACACCTCATCAGACCCGCGCATTCTTCCCCTACCTCACACAGTCACATACAGACAACGGACAGTCTCCCACTATGCTGCTAAGCAGTGGAACTCTTCCACATAAAATTTGCCACTCTGATTTGAAGGCTACATTCAAACGCTCTCTGAAAACATATCTGTTCACAAAATACTATCCTGAATTACTATTCTTAACTCCCTTGCAATACTGTCATGCTAACCATCATGTAATGACTCCATCTCACAGTGTTTACATTACCTTTATCCCTTCATACCTTCATCCCTTGCTTTACGTTCAGTGTGGCTATACATATCTCACCATCCGCTGTCTGTTATCTTCTTTCATTTATCATTATTGGTCTGCACAGAGAGTGCGATCTGTCTTGGTCGTGATGCTGCACGTTATAAGTTCACATTATTAAGATATGGAAGGGACAAGAATGTGAATGTCATTCACTGTCAGCATGGAGCTCCCCTCCCAAAGTCAAGCATCTTCTTACGCCACTGGTATGTGTCATAAATTTATGATGTTATGAAAAAGCTTATAGATTTCTTGAAATATGGGATTGCCTTGGCAGGCCTAATCAAATGTGTGTGCCTTCTTATGACAACATGGGCAATAATGTGCTACCTATATGAGGAGCAGAAGCAGATAGCCAAGTGGCTATAGTGCTGAATTGCATGCGATCAATCACATGACACTGGTGTGGAAATCAATGACACATCAAACAAATCTATGTTCTACTCTTCTTCAAGCTGCTAATGTGATCACCGAGCTGTTCATTACAAACGCTTTTTCAGGATGAGAGAAAAATAATGAAGCATTTTTTAAAATCAGTGAGATACAGTTGACAAATGTTTACAATGTGTGAAGGGCAAAGGAGCAGGATCAAGGTCATTGTCATTTTGTAGTTCTGTCGGCACAAAATGTTGTTATATGATTTCCGCTTCCTTTGGTGTTATTTACCTTCTTCATTTTACCACTGTTTGAAAATGGGACGAACACTGTAGAAAGGCTCAGTTTGTTCCTTCTGTAAAGTCTGAACCATACCACAGCTGTTTGGATTAAATTTTCCTAATAGCTTTAAGTTCTTTAGGGCGAAATTTTGACAGAATTAGATGACATTGTCGCTTTCTTGCATTTTAAAAAAAATCAGGAAATGCCTGTTTACATGTAATAAGCTTATTTAAAACAAAACGTTTCAAGAGATCATTCCCCTTTTGTGCGAGGTGTGTTGAGACAAGACATGAGAAAATAATTTGTTTATTGCCAGGTTTACTTTCGTGAAGGTCTGCTGTACAAACCTCTTTTGCGCCACATGAGTTAGGTCTGCCACACTCAACGTGCTCCTCTTATGCTGACCTAATCTTCTATTGTGCAGTCAAAGACTGAAGTTTAAGGCACTTTGCACTCTTACTATCACAACAGTGTCTTAAGGTGGAATGCCACTAGAAAGTAAATGGAAAAATTAAAAAAATCTGTCTGATCATGACATTTTATATGATAGCTAATATTGCTGTCATTCTATCAGCTCCATTACAAGAGAGTGAATTGGTGGGTTGACATATAAACTTACGAGTAATATAGTTTATTAATCTGTTCTTAGAACTCTACATAAATTGATTACATGATCATGCTGTAGGTGGTTTTGAATATTAATTGTTAGAGTTTGGGTGAGTTTTTAAAAGATTGACCATTCTGTTGATTTTTACTGAATAATCTATCATATTTATGTGTATGTGTGCACACCCATGTATGTGCATGTGCAATAGTTGTATTTATGTGGAGTACACACATATTCCTATGTTTTATTTTTTATCTATTTTGAACTTTTTTTTAAAGCAACTACTTTTTATTTAATTGTTTTATGGTGGAAAAGTCAAGGATGCTGACAAGGTCTGCCCCAAAAACCTCTAGTATGACATCAGCATAGTCTGCTCCACAAACCTTTAGTATGACATGAGATCAGCTCTGAACATAACTGGTATTTTTAGGCTCAGATTCCGAGCCAGCAATGCCTACCTTACCCTCTTTTTAATGGAGAGTTTCAGGTCTGATGGATAAGTAGCTGTAATATTGCTTGCATGAGTGTTTAAAAGTCAATCTTTGAACAATCTTTATATGATAAAGTCATGTCCTAAGAAGTCTATGTCCTTAACTCTCTTGGTTCGAAAAGCCACAATCCTGGCTTTGCCGGATAGCACAGGCAAGGCAATTTTCATTACTTTTTATTGCAAAGTTCAAGTTTTCTCTTTTCCCATAATGTATAGGTTTCTTGGTCTAATGTTTATCTCAGAGCAGCAATAATAAAAAACAAACTTCACCCACTGTTGTCTTCGCAGTCACCAGCTATAAACCAGTCATTGTAATGTTTATTTTTATCTTGAATCAAGAGGGTTAAAACACTTCATGTAAAAATAGTAGGATCCTTACTAGGGAAGGGTAAAGGACCAGCCACAAAAAATTATGCAAAGAGCAGGGTTTTGCAGTTTAAAAGAACGGAGAAAACTATGTTACTACCGTTGTTGTTAACGCTTTGATTTCAGCTTAACTTCAGCAGTTTTTCCTACCATGTACAAAAGATGTAGGCTGACCAAAAGACATTTCATCTTCTAAAACTGAGATATCCAAAACTTTATTTTTTTAACCATCTGACTGGAATTCTTCACAATGAAAAGCCCAAGTTAAAAGAAGTACGTTAGTTGGTCTCATAATGGTACAGTTTATTGCTGTAGTGATATAAATTCAGACATTCACTAAACGTTTAATAAATCATCCATAATGGTTTTTTTAAGAAGGCACTGCTTTCTATTAAATGTCCATCCCATAATACAGTTAATAATAACACATACATAATCCTATCTACAATCACCATCTCAGCATAAATCTTGACACTACTTTTTGGTGATCCAGGACTTGTATTTTGCTATTTTAAAAAAAACATACAGCCCACGTGGTTAACAGCGCAAATCTGTTCTTCAATTCTTTTACTGTTGCTGTTATTAACATCCTTTTAAAAAAATATACATTTTGCTGCACTTCACATGTTCCTCCTGTTTTGTCCAATGTTTTTTGTCCCTTTTTACAGTCATACCATTTGGCATTCTTGCGTGCCAACGACTTGCACACTAGGAATAACTGGGCTGAGCAACATGCTCAGACTGGCTGCTCCTTTTGATTGAAAATGCCATTCGTTTTTCTGTCTGCAGAATGGATCTGGTATTGTGAGTAAATGAAACACAAAATCTTTTCTTTATTGTGGCATTCTTTTTAGTGGGATTTTCAAATTCTCCCCCTTCTCTTTATACCTTTACACTTTTTTTCTGTTTAAATTATCTAGGCACAATAAACATACTGATAAATCAACAAGCCAGTCCTACCCACCCCCCCCTCTCATACATTAAAAATGATACCCAAATTCAGTTTATTTTGACCTATGGCTTTGAAAAGGATTCATTTACGGGCATTTGAAAGCTTTTTGAACATGCTGTCACATACAAGTTTTCAGGTAATGACGGGATACCTAGAGCACTCAGCCAGTAAAATAACCGTCTTTTCTGTCTAAACAAGGTTTTCATAGTTTGTTCCAAATATGACTGCATTTTCAGCAGCTAATTCTTCTGAGCCATCAAAGCCACCTTTTACAAGGTTGTATCACTGGTGTCAATTCTTAACGTAACCTGAACCAGAAAACTTCCCAGTCTTGTATATGAAGCACTTGAGATTCAAAATAAGTCTTCAGCAATATGAATGTCACAATATCTCTTTTCCTTTGTTGTTCAACTGATTACTCTTTTCCACCAAAGTCCATATTCACATTAAGATTGTCACACTTTATTTAAATAAACTGATTTCAATCTTATATAAACAAAAGTTGCAAAACAGAAGATTATAAGGCACATAAATCTTTCTGAAAAAAGTGCTTGTTTTTATATTTAAAAATGGAACCATCCCATTGTTCACTCTTCATGGTCTGAGAGCTCAGACAACTCTTGTAAATCTGTCAGTTATGAAAAGTTTATATTTTGAATATTTACACAACTTGAAAGTGTGGGAATCGACAAACTTTCATCACACTCTTACTCACCAACATCCATGTGTACTTCTGACAACGCATCCAGGCTCTCTCAGAAATGAGTATTCTCAAATAACTTGCCTTCAAAAGTAATTGCAACAGCCTAGTTATTGGCACCTGTTATCTTTATACTAAATTCATAGCATAAAATAATGCAATCCATATGCAAAAGAAGATACAATATACATAAAGGAATAAGTACTTGAAGATATAGCACCAGTTTGCTCATTTCAGGGATTTATTTTTTTACCTTGGTGTCCACTGGAATGAAAGATTTTATATGAAGGAGTTTACATGACATCTTGGCTACAACTATTTAGATGTTCAAACATATTTCTTAATTTTAAAATAAGAATGAAGACCGGAGACTTTTGACATTTTCTTAAAGCTTAAACTCCATGTCAGCATCTGGAAGGAATCTGATAAAAGCAAGAATACTAATGGTTAACCAGCTATTCATGTCTAAACCTTTCTAGGGGCGAGACATGAATCGTTGACTGAAACATAAAAATGGTATTTATTTACAGAAAATTGTGCAGCAGAATCAACTGAAAGATATACAGCATACTACACAAAACATTCTCAAGCATTAGATTTCCACACACAGTGGAAAGGCATGTATCATACAGCCACAAAGAATGCCGTAAAGGCAAAGAAGCCAGCAAGCCACATGTCCAATCACAAACATTACATGGAAAAAAACAGAATTCCTTTATAAAGGCCCAGCCTAAACAAACCTTTCCACAAACTGTCTCCAAACACCTCCAGGTCCCATGTAGCCCAAAACTACATCATCAAAGCTGAGGCAACATCTCAAGAAATATAATGTATTCTTTGACCACTTTTGAATGGTTTACTTTTATTAGAATGTTAACATACATTACATGCTAACCTGACAGTCTAATTTATGTCTGGTCTCCTTTGAGTTTATGACACTCCTTGAAAAGAATCCTTAAGGTGTACAATCCTGAGTGGTTTTTCATAAGAGACCATATCCCTTGGCTTCTTGCATCATACCTCTAGGTATATATCAATCTATAATCACACCCCTCTTGATATACTTCACATACCATCCAGGTAAAAATGTTCATCTCCACAGATCTAGAATCTATAAATCCATGTTAAACAGGTATAAACCTAATTCTTTGACTGGCTGCCATTCCCTCCACATCATTTGTTATTCATCCTCAAGGAAGGTTGTGAAACAAGTTTGTAGAATAGGTTTGCTGACGTTCAATTCTGTGAGACCACCATGAGTACTCAGCCTCCTTGAAGAATGCAGACATGTCATCACATGAAAAATACACTGTTCCAGAATGAAGGCACATATTTAGCTGTTGACATGTGTAGCATGATAGTGGCTGCCAGCTGTTTGATACAAACTGTTCAATGTATGAATTCATGAATGGATATCCAATGTTAACGTTTGTAACGCACACCTGCCACACACAATTTCATCAACACACATTTCTACTACACTTCAGTGCCATGGTCATCAGGTTTCTCCAGTTTTTCTGACAGTACCATCAGCAGCTGTTCAAACTTTTTCAGGCGCTCTTCACGAGGAGCCCCTGCTCCTTTTGAGCCCCACATGAGCCTCAAGTGGAACTCAGTCTTCATCACCTCTTCCAGATCATTCTCCACCTTCACTTCTGACATAACTGCGTTTCCTGCTACTCTGCACATGTAACTCTGTGATGCAATGGTCCGGCCAATGTCCAGATGTGAGAGAAGAACATCAAGACCAAAGATACGGTCAGATGCCTCCCAGGTCATCAACGAGGAGCACGTGTCGATGTCACGATGGAGCAACTGAGCAACCGGATTAACGTTAGGGATGCACACATTCTGCAGCGGAAGAGTTCTGTTGCCTTCGTTCAGCAGCTTTAGCAGTGGACGAAGTTTTGTGTCAAAGAGGTATGCACTTGTGGTGTGGTTCTGTCGCAGAATAAGCCAAGTGTCTCGCAGCCTGTGAACCTATGACATTAAAAAATAAAGAGATACTAAAGATGTCTTCTATATTCTGTGATGAGAAAAATAGCTGCCTAACAAATTGATTGAAATTTTTAAAAGCATAAAAAGTCTTTAAATCTGGAGAAGTGAAGATTAAACAGTAAGGCACAATGGATATGGTGCAGACTTTGAAACCACTTTACTTATAACTAATAAACTTGGGCATCAGATTTCACAAATTTTAAAAATAATATACTGAAAATCTTATATGAGACTTAAAGGGTTATGAAACTGGCTATTTTAAAGTTTAACCAACTGATGACAATCTCAAACAGCAGTTTCTGGAGCCCTGGCAGTTGGAAAATGTTAATGCTTATTTATTCAGTGGACATCACACTTGACAAGAAATTTGAGTCAAAGGTAGTAAACCTTAATAAACGAAAAGACAAATCATCAGAGACACCTTTCATGAACTTTTCTAACAATTCATACAAATATGCAAACCTGTTACCCAAGAAATCTTGAGAAATCAGGGTAGCATAGCCTAACAGGTTATCACAACATGCCTCACCTGTGGAGATGAGAGACCCTCCATGACAGAAGAAAAGGTGAAAATGTTGCCTTTAGTGCTCCATAGTTCACCTGCTGTCTGTATCCACTGACTCAGCATGTGAGCCCGCTCTGACACTGAATTGCATGTCATGATTGTTGTCATGACAAACAATTTTAAGCATTCCCACCTAAAGATTAAAGTACACACAATTTAAAAACAAGTCTAACAGAATATGAAACCCCAGATAAACATTTTTAATGATCGTTTCAACAACATAGAAACGTTTTATTCACCAGGTTAGGAGGAAAGGTGTTACCTATTTAAGGATACAAACATACACAATTGAATGGGCACATTGTTTTATTTTGCACTAATTCAGCAAACTCAATCATTTAGCCAAGATTCTAAAACCATTATGTCTTTTTTAAAAGTTTGTCATTAATTGTAAAATCAAACCTTTTTCTAGCATACCTGCAAAAGAGATATTTACCTTTCAATAATATCACTACGCAGTTGTTCACCTTGTGGCAGGGTGAGTAACTCTAATCCAGATGTCACTCCAACACCAAAATCATCCTCATCAAGAACTCTCAAAACATCAAAGTCTACTTTGGTCAGATGACCAGCTATAGCTTGGGCGTTGCTTGACAGCAAAAGTGATTTTGTCTTTACTATAGTTGTTGGCTCCAGAAGTCTGCTTTCTGCTGGCAGAATCCCGGACGTATAACCTGCCAGACTGATCTTGGAGCCCAGGTTGTGGCCTGGCATGGTTATTTTATGGTTGCAGAGGTAACCAAGCTGGTACATGTTATCAACACTTCTATCATCTATAATGTTGTATAGAGAGCCTTTGCTATCACTGGTGACATAAGATGGATGCTTTGAATCGGACAACTGTCGTGCTAGCGAATGCTTTGTCTGCTTCGATTTGCTAGGCAGAGTGTGAAAATTCTTGCTGATGTTGTTGCAGTTGATATCACTGTCTTTGCTGCCTTGGAAAGAGTGGCTCTTCATGACTCCTGGACTCTGAGGAACTGGGATCCTCAAGCCTGACTGGCTGTGACTCTGCAGCCAACTTGGTTCCTCTGTGACATGTTGTAAGTCAGAATAGTCTCTGCCATCATCCTCATACAGTTCTTTATTTCGCACCACTATAACTGGTCGGTTCTTATACTTAATGGAGGGAATGCGACTTGGTTTGGGAGGTGGAGTTTTGGTTAGGTTGCTTTCTGAGCCTGCAGGGGTCAATCTGCAAGACTGAGAGTAAGACAAGTTAGCCCTTCCTTCACCACTGTCATGCACAGAGTCTTCGTTTAATACAGGAGCACTCCCAGCCCGCTGGTGGCTAACAACAGGAGGTGGAGAGGTCACATGTGATGGAGAACTTGCATGGCCAGGGCCACCTGGTGGGATGATGTTGATGACAGGCAAACTGCCACATCGATCTAGTGATGGTGATTGGCTGCGATCCATCTCCGTGTCATCAATGTTTAATTGAGGCTGACTTCCCGTCCACTTGACACCTCGCCGATTCATTGATGGGCTTGACTTAGGACTGGTCAAAGGCGAGGTAAAAGGGCTAGGCTTGGGACTTTGACTGGGTGTATAGTGACCACTGGTGTCCAGACTAAATAATGATCCGTATTTTGAATCGTAGTAGCTCAGTGGCATGGACCGAGCAATTGGGTTCTGTAGCACTGCGCCAGAGGCCAGAGTCACTGGTTTCTGCCGGCTTAGGTAAAACTGAATTAGATCCTGGATGCTACTGAATGAATCAGCTTCGAACTGGTAGGATATGCTGGGTAAGCTACCTGGAGCGCAGTCCCCTACAATAGCATTGACCATGAAGTGAAGAGCTACCCCACGCCAAGAACATGTCAACACAAAGTCTCCAGGTTTGGAGATACTGTCTCTCACCAGAAAATCCCCACTGTTCACCACAAGAGCTTCAGCTCGTTGACGGGATATATTGCCATGATACCATGCTCGAGACTTAAGTTCTGAAGGGTCAGCATTTAGCTCGTGTTGTAAGTCCTGTTGGAGTTTTTCAGGGGAGGCTATCACTGCTGGAAAGTCTTGGTAGGATGGCAAATTACTGGACAGGCTACAAATAAAAAAAGTCAAAAAAAATGAGTGGACGGATCATTCATGAGTTATTCAAGAACAAATTTAAAAAGGATTTATCTCTGAATTATTATGTAACATCATTGTGGTATTTTAAGCTTTGGGATTTCGTATTTATCAGCTTTTCTGTCTGGGCTATGTTAACTTGTTACTTGTAACACAGCAATTTGGCACTGGTTTCTCTAAAGTTCAGAAACACACATGAAAGTCACTCACTGTGAACTAGTTTGCTGCTGCAAGGAAAACACACCACTGCCAGTTGGTTTTCCTGAAAAAAGTAAAATCCTTGACCTTGAAATGGTTAATTACTAATTCTCTGATCTTACTTCAAATGTATAAGCAATCTTCTTCCACATGAAAATTTGAAGATGAAAAGACAAAGAAATCCATCTTGCAATGGGAAATTTAAGCAGAATGGACGATTATGCTTTGCTTTCTTTCTAGTACTTACATTCTCATACAAATTCAACTTTGTCCATAGAACCTTCTCTCTCACACACATGTGCATACATCTATGTAGGTAGTGTGGGCACACACAATATATATATATATATATATTACCTTTCTCATATTTTTCCCTAAGAATCCGTAAGCTGGAAACAATCTTTGCCCGGTGTGCCCCATTCTTCAGCCCCAGATCCTTTATCTCAGCTTCAGATGCATAAAGAAGGTCCTGAAAAGACAGAACAAAACATCACCCCTTGCATAAGGCTTGAAAAATTTCATGCATATCTTTTCCTTAACATTCTGATTCAAATGTACTTTAGTGAGGATACAGTCTATGGATAAGGGACAATAACATGAAAAGGTCAGCCAAACTAGAAGACTGGTGAACAGATTTCTTGAGCACTCTCCTTCTCAAAGTGTCTGTATATGAACAGAGGTATGAATGAATGATGATGATGATGATGATGATGATATTTGTGAAGCACACTTCTCTGTGTGGATGCTGTCTCTATGAGCTGCAGATGAAAGAGTACAAACAAACCAGTTGTCAACCATACAAGAAACACAAGCCAGCAAACGGATGACATCATACCAAACATGAACTAAATAAGTGGACAGAGATGAAGAACTGAGAAGAGAGCAAAATAGTATGCTTGATTATGCAAGATGGATTTTAAAGAGAACAGTTTGAACAGTTTGAGAGCTGAGAATTCCAAACAGTGGGGTCTGCGAAGGGTGAGCCTAAAAGGGAATGACTATGAGAGAGAGAATGTGTGTGAAGGAGAGAGAGAGAGAGAAAGAGGAGCTTTAGTAATGACTATCCCTCATGATGTGTAAATTCCCAAAAATCTTTTGTGACGAGCCAGAATATCCAAAATAAATGCCAGAAAAAAAGCTCAGGATGTAGGTATCCCACAAATATGTGTCAAGCTCTGTTGATGTGAAAAGTTGTTTGTTACAGAAAAATACTGTACTCTGGTCTACTTATACACTAAGCCAGTGTTTCCGTCAGATTGCCTACATCCTCAACGGCTATCAAATGTGATCACGTCTCTAATGCCTTTAATTACATCTCTAAATGATTGCCTCAAACTTGCAAGCTAAGAAACGGCAATGGGATTTAACATAGCCCTGCAGGGCGAGGGTAGTTTACTGCATACAAATGTTGCTATACAGGATACATTTAATTTCTTTCTAAAAATAGTAGATACACAAATTCATATACATCTATACACACATGCCATTAAATATCCTTTAAAAAAACAGAGCTATAAAAACATTTTATCTTATTAAATGTAAATAATTACATCTCTAATGACTTTAATTACTCACGTCTCTAAATGATTGCCTCGAACTCGCAAGCTAAGAAATGGCAATGGGATTTTAACATATATAGCGCCGCAGGGCGAAGACTGTACTTATAGTCACAGACAGCACACAACTGCCGCATCATCAGTCAAGTGGCCGGAACTGCAGGGGAAGACATGGCCCCCAGCGATAGACTGAGACACAAGAGCGTGTGTCAGCCAGCGTTTCCGTCGGATTGCCTGCATCCTCGACGGCTATCACGTTCCAAGGCGGACAGCATGAATGCGCAGTTGTTCGGCTTTTTGAATACGTGCGCGCGTGAGGAGATAGTTAAAAGGCTGTCTCAATGCTGCAGCACACGGACTAGCCAGCAACTGTGGTGAACAACAATGTCGCAGCAGCGTAAACTACATTAGAAGTCAAACTGGTTAGGAAAGGGACGAAGCTGTATAAATGTGATCAGATTACAGTTACAGGGAAAGGGAGGTGGGGGAACTGGTGTTTTACGCCGAGCCAGCAACTAAGGCTATATCACGGCAAGGCTATATCATCAACAGATGCCACATGTAGAAAAAGAACAGCGTGCCCGAGACGAGAGCTGAACCCAGGACAACCAACCCTCACTGTAATGGTGACAAGCGCTCACCGTTGCGCCACCGGACCACCCGTACAGTTACAGGGAGGGCAAGTGTCTGATACATGGCAACGGTGAATTGACAAACTGAAAAAAGCTTTAGTACTTCAAATATAACTGAAAAACACTACACCTGTTCCAAAAGTATTAGCTTGTAAATGTGAAACCGTCTCTTGCTCTTTCCGTTTGAATGCCGGGGATGGAAAGCTGGCGATTTTGGCCGAATGGTTCTACAAACATTTCGTACTTTTTTCTTGAGTGCAAAGGTTTAGTTTTCCTTCTACCATGTCATCACCTAACGTGTTGAAACTACCTTTAATGCGTTTTATGAATGGTGTGCATGGTTGAATGAATCCACTTGGTACCTGCATAACAATTACTAGTATGAAGATTACATAGAGCAAAGCTATTGCAAAGAAGAACAGACATTTAGTGAAGTTGACACCAGGGACGTTGTTGCCCTTGTCTGCACGACTCTGCCACGTGTGAAGTTCCATGCGAAAGGTCAGCATTACATATAATTGTGTGCTGAGTAACAAGACTGACACCAGATCCGTGATACCGGCACGATGACGATGACGAAGATAATGAAAAGGCCTTTGTAAGTCAGAGTAACTTTTTTCTCTGTGTGTGTGTGTGAGAGAGAGAGACAGAGAGAGAGAGAGAGAGAACAGATAAGCTTGAATTACGAACTGGCTGACTGTCGTGGACTGTCACGACCACCGCGCAGTGTATCAGTCTCTCAATTCTTTCAACACATACACGGAGCCTGACAAATACGCGCTCTTTCACACAAATTAAAAGAAAAGAATGATTTGCCTAACGAATATCTGCTTTACTAATTATGAATAAAAAAAAGAAGAAAACAAGAAAAATACACAAATGAAAAAGTCAGTTAAAAACCGATTCTTACATCGAGATTACTTTAAAATAACAGAACCTCTACCCTTTGAGTTCTTCCTTTCTGAACATCTAAAAGAACACCTAAAGCCCTACTTAACTAATTGTTCTATATAACTCCTAAACGCCCTACTCACAAATTCTATGTTTCAATTCCTACCCTACTTGTTTTCATCTCCTAAACCTCTTTCTTCTCCCAACCTGACTAACTGCTCCTCGCGCTCTCCCTCACGTCATTTCCTTTATTATTTTTTTTTTTACATCACCCATATACGTCTTCGGAACAACTGACGTCATTCACGCTCTTTCGTTCTTCCACAATAGTCCTTATAGAATTTAAGCTTACTCACACGATACAGTCAATAGCTAATAACAATGATACCTGACACTGACATCAGTTGCCTATGCACGCGCTGCAGGAACTTTCAAGAAATAACAGTCAAACATCCGCTGCCCTCATCAAGGAGAGGCGGGGGAGAAAGATCTAACTTGATATCTAGCATGGTACAAATAGTGAAGATAGTGCGTGATTAATAAACACAAGCAAGCACAGAATATTTCGAGACATTATAAATAAACTGGACAAATATGGCGGCACAGAATCGTTTAGCAAATACCAATTTTTTTTTTTGGGGGGGGGGCTAATGGTCGACTGGATAAAAAGATACTATTTCTAAACAGCCTTCGCCGATTGACCTGTTTCGCACAAAAACAGCCTTCAACTGATCAAAACACCGCCTGTGGACTTGCCATCAATGCTCGGCCGATCAGTTTTGATCCTGCTTGCCTCAGCCAGGGGCATGTCTCTCTCAACAACGATTCGAGCCTCATAAGTTTTCTTCTGGAGGAGGAGTTTCACGACTGCCCTCCGCTTCCTACTGAGCTGAAGTACAGTGGCGTGGGAATCAGGGGAGGAGGATAAGGACGGCAGCGGCCCCTTCCGAAAAGATACTGAGGGTATAGGAACATGAACGCCATTCACTGTAAGCGTGGAGTTTGCCCCCTCAAAGCCGAGCATCTTCCTACACCACTGAAGTATTGTTCTATACACTCCAAGTTTCTGTAGCTAAATCTTCTGAGAGCCCATCTTTTCTCAAATATCGAAAGACGTCGGGGGTGGGAATGTTTGTATGGGGGATGGAGAGGGACAATACGAAATAATCACCTGGCCATGTTACTCATATACAAAAGTATTTCTTCATAAACACTTATCAAATCATTCAACATTATGCTTACTATGCTATTACACAATGACTCACTGTGTATCAATTTCAGACTAATAAGATCTGTGTCCTAAGCTGCTATATACTAATCTTACTGACATGAACGTTTGTTACGTTAGAAATCACCATCTTACCTACATATTGCAAAGTGCTTCTCATGTACACCAATATGTTACTTAGTGTTTGTAACAGACACCAGTGTGGGATACAGTCAGCTGGGTGATAAATTACAGGCATCAGTGTAGGAAGTTACAAACATCAATATACTGTTACCTGTCTGGGTACAATATTATTATTATTATTGTTATAAAACAACATTATTGTTTGTGACATCAACTTACTTCAACGCCGCCGTAGTTGCCGAACAAAGGGAGGTAAGCTTGCAGACCAAGGGCCTCAAGCCAGGTGGGAATGGCAATATGTCTGCCGGCCATCGTCTGTCGCGCTCTCCTCTCCAACACCAACCTGCAGGCACACAAAGATATCGCATGGAAGTCATTACAGGAATAAGTGTCTTAATTTATTTAAATTACCTGGATGACTCAATCGAGAGATTGAAAGACTACAATGGAATTGAAAGAGTGAATTAATGAATGAAACAATGACGACTGAATGTTTTAATCGATAAATTAAACGACCGAAACAAAGATTATTTTTTTTTAGATGTTCAGTTTGCCAATTTGTCATTAAAGTCTGCTGATGAAAAAGAAAATATCACCATTATATACACAACTAATGTGAATCCCCTCAGATCATCCAACCATCTCCACCGCATAGCAACCGTTTTTTTTTTTTTTTTTTGTCTTTGATAGTACAAAGGTGTGTAAATTTGTCTGAGACCGCCGTTTGCCTGATGATGTTAACAGATTATCAGTCTTGCTCTGTTCGTGTACCTTAGGGAGGGAAGAATAAAGGACGGAACACACACACACACACACACAAGGTAGCGGGGAAGAGGCTCCTCGTAAGTGTCGACAGCTCAAAATTAAAGAGGTGGAAAAGGTGAGAAGCCTTTTCGAGTACAGATCATGTATGCGAGTACTGCAATAAGTCAGTCAAGACAGGACGAAATTGTTGATGCAGATTTGTTTCAGTAGGGTCACGAAAATGTAGTCTAAGCTACTGCTCAGCGCGATAGTTATACTCATGCTGTGCCCATCCAGTGAGATGCTGACCGCCCACGAGGGTAGACAGAAATTTAAAACATACGACAGGGGAGACAGCTTATTTCTCAGCACATTGAATACAATGTAGTTATCTCTCTTGCATTATCTTGGTATTCACAACCGAAAGCTGAATCATCCGCTAAGATCTTGAGGAATGTAAATACTCTTGCGGTCACCACTCGTCTCGTCGTCAAATACATTTTAATTCATTCATTTCGTAAAGGACATCGATAAGGTACGCGATTTAAAAAAAAAGGCGACATTGTGTGTGCGGGCGCGTAACAATGACGCGAGGTGAGCGATCAAGGTGCTGGCACGGGTGACATGACACGTGTTTGCTTGTCACTGGCACGCGTCCTGAACGCCTTTTTTTTTTTTTTTTTTTTTTGTTAAGCTAGAGACTTGGAGATCTGCAGTGTACAATTACTGCATGTAACCGGGAAGTGTGCAAGATGTCTACATGCCGGCTACAAGTAACCTCCAGTGGAGAGGGTAACATGTCAACAGCGCACCTTACAAGTAACCAGCAACAACCACACGTACACAAACACAAGTACAGTAAACAGTTAAACACATTTGTCTCATCTTTACACGTTCGTGCATCTGCTTTCTTGAGTGCTTAACCCTCGTCCAGCCCAAGTCTGCAGCACATTTCCATGCACCATATCCATCGGTAGTATAATAAATAAATAAAAAAAACCTGAATTGTTTAGGTAACTGCGATCATCGGTATAGTTTGTTCTGCTGCCCTCTCTCGCCTCCCCCCCATACCCCAGTACCACCACACCTCCGATCCGCACAGCCATCGTGACCTGACGAGATATGTTTCAAACAAACAGTAAAGGACCTCCTTGTCTGGCTGGAAGCTGGAGGGGGATGAGCATGGCGTTGAGGACAATACCTCCTGCCCACCTCATCCCTCCCTTGGCTCTCTAGGTGGTGAGAAAGAAGGGGGAGGGGGTGACACGAGTCGGGTCTCGTTAAAACACTAAGCCGATCACCATGACCACACCGAGAAGCCCAACCAAACACGCGCGCGCGCGCGCAGACGGACACGTAAAGGTAAGATGTTAAAGCAATGGTGTCGATAGCGTAAACGGAACGGCAGCAACGAGATGAAAGGGTTAGGGTTAGGGTTTTAGGGTTGTCAGTTGCAGTCATGGGCTCTTAGCAAGTAGACCTAAAACACATTGTTTAGCGGCAAAACATTTCTAAGTTCCAATAAAAATGAACTTCTCATCTCTGTAAATTCGTTAAACACGTCTGCTATGATGGTTTGAGGCTACAAACTCACGCATCACGACCAGGGGCAACCCGACACCTAGACTGCAATATATAACACACGCAGTCTGTCAGACACTTGTAAACGACCATAATTACCTTAAGAGATTGCCGTTCTGTGGCCCACGATGTTCCATTCTTCGGCACAAGTCCTGCGACCCTCACTCTGAACTGTGAAGGGAGACACACCTCTACAGATGACAGCCTCTCCTCAGCCGACTTACGTGTCTCCTTGAAGCCATGCAGTCCCTTCAAAGACACCGAGAGCAAGTCACGTGCAATAACTTCCCTCTGCTTCCTTTCAGGTGACTGTCAACTATTGCATAAATGTCACGTTCCTTTTCTCCTTTTCGTTTCTTCCTATGCCGTTGACATCCTTGCCAAGTGTAATGAGATTTAGACATTGATGCACATTTTTGGAGGTTGAGTGAGAAGCAGTCATCAACACTCCACACTTTCATGTGCGATGCCGTCCTCTCCTCCCTGTGCTCCTCCGAACTCGTGGTCCATAAAACTTGCCTGCCCTCTGACCTCCGCCCTTGTTGCACATTTTGTGAGGGTGACTGCTCTGAAAAAGTGATTTCCTCATTTGTGAGGGTGACTGCTCTGAAAAAGTGATTTCCTCATTTGTGAGGGTGACTGCTCTGAAAAGGCGATTTCCTCATTTGTGAGGGTGACTGCTCTGAAAAAGTGATTTCCTCATTTGTGAGGGTGACTGCTCTGAAAAGGCGATTTCCTCATTTGCTGTAGAGGGAGGAAAAGTGAAACTTACTACAAGGCAAAAAAACTGCAACTGAGAGAGGACCACTGAGCTGCCATGTTGTCGCTGTCCCCGAGGACAGTTTGGACGGCCAGTCAATAAGATGTAACACAATGCCTTCCTTCTTTAGTGTATCTCGTCATGGTAAGTCTCGTTTACACGTGGATTTTTATTTATTTTCTTTTTTTTTTTTTACCGAAGCTGCAGACGCACTGGCAAGCGCCAGTTGCAGAATGGCTGCAAGTCTCACACGGCAAACTGATTTCTTATCTTGATGGTCGGAACTTTGCCAATCGCGAAATAATGGATATGGTATTAAAACTAAATGGACTAGGCGACAAGTGAGAATTTACAGGCGTGGTCTTACATTTGAGATAATCTTTGACCAGACCAGAACGAAAGCGTGGAAGAGGAGCTTAAGTGATCTTGGTGGTCTGATACAATTTCACTTTTGTTTTTATTTTTGACAAATCAGTTCATAGAAAATCGGTACGTAGTGTTACTTTTCACACAATTTCAAAGATTTGGCACGTTTGACAAGCAGAGATGTGTAATACACTTTGCAGGGAAAGTAGTGTTCAATGAGGTGCCCGCAGAAAATATATCAGTCTGCTCTTCCCTTACAGGTTCTGCCAGAAAGTGGTCTGAGCAGACATGTAGACAAACAGGTGTGCAGGTAAGGTTGTCCAAAAACGAGGTGGTCAAGCTGCTGAACTGGTAATATATGACATCACAGCAATCCAAGGTGATAGTTCACAACGTGCGGAACATTCAGACGAACGCACATATCGAATTTGTAAATAGCACGTTTTCTCTTTACAAAAAAAAAAAAAAAAAAGAGTGGTTACCACTGTTGTGACGAAGAGGTGCTTGACTGTATCACAAATCGGACATAATCATTATCATCACACGACTGGTTACACCAACTTTCAATTGTGTCACGTTAAAGACCTTTGACTTCATGCAACCGAGAAAGGTGCAGACTGAAAGATACAGATAGAAAAAAAATTTAACAAGCCACGTCACTGCTCATAATATTGATAATTAATAATCTTATAAATCATCTGCGATGAGAATATATACCCCTTGAACTGGTGTGTCGAGACATCACGATGAAATAATGACAGGAGTGTGTCACGCCTTGTTCGTATGCGGATGAAGTATGAAGTATTTAACACTGATTTGATTTTTTCTTCACTGTAGTGATAGTGACTTTTACCCATTTTCCGGCTAGCAATCACGTGACAGGAAGACTTTCCAGCTGGCTAGCACTTTGCATGGCGAACACTTGTGTCAGTGTGTCGAACACTGGGAACAGTACAGGTGACGTGCAGGCCCACAGAACATCCCACAGACTAGCAGCTTTGTGACATAACACACTGCATCAGCGAAGCTCGAATAGTCCCCCTTTCTTCAAACTTCACCGCTGCAGTGGCAGCTGGATTTGGTGTACTTTCTTCACACAGCTGGACTTGGTCTCACAGGTCTCACAGCTGTGTGCAGCAGCAGCAGCAGCAGCCACAGCGTCTGTAGCGCTGACTCAGTAGGCAAGCCCTGGCACTGCATGCCTGTCACCTTTCGTGACGATTCGTCCCTCAGGAAGGGGGAAAGGAGGGGAGGGGTGAAGAGGGGGGATGATATGTGACAGGCTTTGCCGATTAATCCACTTTTTCCTGCCTTCACCATCCAGGTCTGTCTTCAGCGCGCGTTGACAAACGAAGAGCTGGCCTCGCTCCTTGTCACTGTGACAAGAGGAGATTCGGCGACTGGCAGCTTGTCAAGTTCCACGCATTCAACTGACAACAATTCGCACCCCCCAAGTCGGAGGGGGGAGGTTCCTGGGTGGGTGAATCTCTGAGCAGAGCCAAGGGTTCCGATTCTGGCTGTCCCCATCACCCCCCCTGGTCGCTCTGGAGCAACGTGTTGTTGTCGCGATACACACTGACCTTCGTTACTACCTATCCTCCCCCCAAACCCCCGGTCTTGTCTCTGGACGACAGGTGGTCCTGGCGAATGGTTGTGTTGTGGTGTCTATGACATTGATCACCTACCGACTGTGGTAGGTAGGCAGCAAACGTCAACAGGTGAAGGTGAAGCAACAGGTAATGACAAGTGCACTCCGAGTCATGAAACTAAGATGACAAGGCCAGAGCCAACCACGACAATTCAGCCCTCGGTGGCGCCCCCTTTCTTTCTGTCTCTCTCTCTCTCAAACATCTGCTTGCCAAGCATTTGCGATTTTTTTCTCTTTTTTTCGAGACAAGCCGCACTCGCTGCCACTTCAACCGTTTCTGCAGTTTACGGACGATTGTTGACCGCGCCGACAAAAGGTGCCGAAGTCAAATTTTCTTTAGCTGCGCCCAGTTGCACGACGAAGTACAACAGAGCTGAAGCCTCGAGCAGCCAGTTCTCGGAGGCTGGACAAGGTAGTCTCCGGGCACAAAAATTTCGTGAAATTTTTGCCGCAAAGCGAGCTTGTTGATGAAGGCGAAATCTCCTACGCAACCAAGTCCTCCCATCATTTCCGATGACAGGTTTGTAGCCTGTGATGACAGGTTTGTAATCTGTCACCATGCAGCGCAGCTGATCATCAACAAGCTCCATAAAATTGCATTAAACGCTCTGCCGGCCTGAGGTCGCAGCCTGGCGGACCCGACTCGTCTGGTTCGGACCAGGGCTGTCCGCGAAAATAATTATTTGAAGACATAAAACCTACTACACACGTCCTTTAGAAAAGTGACACAAACATACTCCAGTGACCAGAAGCATGTCACTTCCTATGGTCACATTTGAAGTCCATGCCCGTAACCATCGTTGTGCTATGGCAGACGAGGAATGATGCAACGAAGGCCCTCGACGAAAAAGCAGAATTATCTAGTCTTTGAAAGCGACACTCTCTTTACCCTCCCTCTTACCCTCCACCACTTTATCCCTTCCCCCGAACGACGCAGATGCTGCCTACAGATTGCAACAGTGTATACTTCAGAACATTTGATCTTGAACATGTACATACTCAAGTCAGAGAGCACACACACACACACACACACACTTACACCTACACATGCATTTAGACATAATATTTAGCCAAAACGGTTATAACTAGTATTAAAAATATATGTTAATCAAAGTCTGGTAGCAGGTCTGATCGAGGAAACCTCTTATTGGTGGCAGGTGATGATCTTCCAGCCATCGAACCCATTAAAAGTAGTTTCAATACACAAGCACGCATTCGCCCTCTTGTCAGAAATAACTTTGTCAAAGTCTTTGACCTCACATTCCCTGACCCTAGGCTAATGAAGAAAGGACAGGGCTGTGACAAGGCCGACTTGCAGCGGCGCCATTGATTATTTGCCTGTCACCCTCTCGCTCCTCACCGCCGCCAGGTTATGGAGTAGGGTCAGCGCGGTTATCTGTGAGCCTAACGTGACGTCACTGGTGTGGAGGAGGGCCACCATAAGCCCACCTGTGCACTGAGGAAAGCAGTCCCACATCGGATGAAGCTGACATCTCCGAACAACCACTTACATTACATTTTATCGATGCCGAGATTTTTTTGGTCACGTTTTAATTGTTTGTTTGTTGTCCAACAGTAGATATAAATTACTGTCTCTAGTTATAATTTTACCGTGTGTGTGTGTGTGTTAATACCGGGTGGTCTGGTTAAATGTTTGTACATTAAGTTCAGATCTCGTACCAGGCAGGTTTTCTTCCTGCATTGAGCACCTGTTTCCATGGCCGTCTGTTTTTACATAAACTTAATTACTTGCTCGTAAAGATAACCACAAAAACGTGTATAGGGTAGCTTACTCTGTAGTTTCCATCTTAACCACGTTTACCCATCCTCTGCTAATTCAAGATAAGAGAAAAACGGTGGGATAAAGAAGGAATTAGTTTTTGAGTGGAGCTGCAAGATTGGGGTTGGCGTTGAAGAAATTGAGAGATTAAGAAAAGCTAGGAAAAAATAAAACAGGAAAGAAATTTTAAAGGAAAGAGTGACATTCGATGCTACAAGTACAAATAAAGTGAATTACTCGCTAAGCAAACTTCGATGCCTTACACCTCTCTGTCGTGCAGTCGTCGTCGACAAGCACGATGGACGGTTCAACTCGATTCGCCCTCCGTGGGAACCGCATGGTAGTGTTCAACCGGAAAGGAACATTACCAGCATTACCAACAGTACCAGGCGAGCTCCAATAACATAATAGGGACTTTGATGTCGTCTGCAACCGTTTCCCTGAAAGGCCACAGCTAATAACTCCCGACAAGACCGGACGGAAATAGACTCCCCGCGCATGCGTGTGGGCTGGACGGAAGGGAAGGAGGATGCTGCGTAAAAAATATTCATGAAAATTTAAAAAAAATAAATTTTCATGTTACTGGAATTAAATTAAAATACTCGGAGGACAACGACAGTACGACACTGACATAAGCGGCTTCGTTGGACGGAAGTGAAATAATGAAGACCGACAGAGATGCTACATGGCATCTCACCAAAGAGAGCTCAACAGAAAGAAAGGGACTTAAAGAACACTGCCTTATTCATCCGGAAGGCTGACTGATTGTCTCGGTTATTCACAAAAAAGGAAGAAGAAGAAGACTAAGAACAGTCTAAGCGTTTGTACGAGCGATGGCCTCATATGTTTTTCATTGTTTTTGTCGATGCTTTTAAGCCAACTTGCCTTCCTTCTTGGTGCAAATTTAATCCCCGCCCCATCATTAGCAACAAATGCATCATGTTATGAAAATTTAATCGACATAAAAGCTGGCAAATATGTAAAACTAGAACTGAACATTTGGTGGCGGAATTAACAGCCAGCACACCGCATCATTATTACTTGGAAGACACAGACATTTACAATAAACGTGAATATTTGATTATGTCTGGCAACCGTCAGGGACATAAAGGCTGGGGTGTGGTATATTTTCCGTTGCCTGGCAACAAAGAGACAAAACTCTTTCATTCTACCTTCCTTCGTCTCCTTTTCTTTCTCTCTCAGGCCATTTCTACTGACACGGCGTAGAGCACCAAGAACCAGCCAGTCTCATTTACACCTGCACCTTATATTCGTGTTCAGAACTTAGCTTCTGAAAGGATCTCTATCCAGACATCTACAGTTGCATCCACTTCCCATCTCTTCTTCAGCCGAAAAGAAAACAAAGACGCCCCCCACCATCACAACTGTGGATTCCGCCGAGAGGGTTCTTGCCTACCTTTACACACCTGTCTGACAAAGTTTGATGGAATGATTACCCTTTACCAAGATTTCCTCAGTCGTTTCTGTTCAGGTCTCGTTAATTGTTTCCGATGACTGTTTTCAGTCGTTCAAGGTGGACAATTCAAAACAACATAGTTTACACTGAGTTTCATTCCCATTCAGTGCCGAACATCAAATTGTGGCAAAAGTGACCAAACGACTTCAGGTCGTCACTTGTCGTTGCTTTGACAAGTGTTTGAGATGATACATCAGGCAAACGTGTAAACATCACGTGGTCAATCACGATGAGACTCTAAAGATTTGTAGGTCCGACTCATGGCAAAAGAAAAGCAGCAGCATTCATTCGAGCTGATATCATAAAATTAATAATAAACAAAAGAGTTGCAATCTAACCATCACGTGACACAAATGGCGCCAAAGAGGGCGGAATTATCCAAGTCGCCTGTGACATGTCGACATGCGACACTTTGATTTCTATGAGAATTCTCAAGAATCACCCAACATCTAAATAAGTCATCATTACAAATGTCTCGCCACTATCTGACTGGATAGGTGATACTTCCCAGCATCTTCTACTTGTCACCCATTTGTGATGTGCACAACGACCGTAATGATGCAATTTTTCTTTGGCTCGAGCTCATTACTGTAATGCAGTAAAGCGCATCAGGTCATCTGGTGACCTTTGTAATGCTGCCGCAGTTTGTATTTTTTTTGTTAAAAAGTATTAATTTTGAACGGTTAACTGGTACCAACTTTTTATTACAGCTTTTGAAATCTTATAATATGTTTAACCTCGTCTTTTGAAAAGAAAAATTACATCGTTAGAAATGCTACAAAAGATAACTGTCTCAAACAGAATGATCAGAACGTGCCCCACTTGATGACCATTTTGTCACTGGGTGGAATGACACCAGCATGAAATAACAGACTACAGCGGTGCGCATGGTGCTGTGTCAAACCACAGTAATGTTAGGTGTTGCCCGCAGCGTCAAGTACCTCGGTTGTCTCCCCTGTACCAGACGTGAGTAATGCTCACCCGCCTCGCCTAGCACAGGAGATAAACATTAGCGTGATGTGCCAAGCCTACCACCGTCACGGAAATAAAAAAAAGAAAGTCTCTGTTAGAGAGAGAGAGAAGTTGACTGTGAAGTCAGGAGGAGCAGTGTTCCAGGGACATGTCTGGTAAATGTCGAGTCTGTATGTGCTGACTGTAATTTGCGATGTATTCTGGGAGGAGCCTGACAAGTTAGTGGTAGGTAACCGGCCTTCCCCCTCTTTTAACCCACTTCACCCTACAGGTACACAGACACTAAAGATTATGCAGCTCCCTGTTCTAAGGAATGTTTCAGACTGCAGACATTCGAGTCGAAACAGCCTTTAACCCCCATGATGTCTTCTTCTACGAGGACAAAGGTGGGTGGGTGGCGGGTGGTGAAGACGGAAAATGAAAGGAATGAGAGTAGTCATGGTGTATGAAGGAGGGGGGTGTGGTGTCCCCCTAGCACAAGCCTAGGAGGATCATGAGACGTAAACAGTCACGTGGATAAAATTGTCAGCAAGCTGCACCGAGCTGTACCGCCTGCTTCCTTCATGTAAGTCCTGTACTCTCTGCCTCGTTCACCTAAACAACCTGCACTGCCTTACTTCGTTAATCTAACAGACATTTGCCGCCTGCTTCATGCATCTCAATGGTTCTGTACCGCCTGCTTCATGCAAGTAAACAACACGCACCGACTGCATCGTGCAAATAAACGACCTGAACCACCTGCTTCATGTTTGTCCTCAACAACCAATCGAACGGTATTAAGTAAATAAAAAAAAGTAAAAAGCGTGGCCGGTCACATTAAGATCATGTATGTTTTCATTATATTTCCAAGTGACTTATCACTCTGAGGCCCATGTGTCCTGAAGCCACTATAGCAGAACTTTCTTATAGGGGAGAGGGGGGGGGGTGCTGCTGCGTCATAGGTCGGGCTATGCTATTTTGTGATAGGGGAGAGCGGGTAGGATCGATGTTTGAGAGGGGTGTGAGGTTGGGTGTCGGTTGGTGTTGTGTGTGATTTATGAAGTGGGGTTAGGTTTAGGCACTTTAGGGTTTGGGGTAGGGGTAGGGTTAGGGTTAGGTTATATTGTAGTGAATTGAGCAGACGACAAATGTTGAGGACTGGTCGAGTGAAGTTATGGTGATTGACCTGGAGGTGTGTTAAATGATTGGCTGGTTTGGGATGGTTTTAATCATGTGATATTTGGTGCGGGGAAAGTTTGATTTGATTTCATGTTAGCAGACGAGAGAAAGTCGAGAGAAGACAAGATGACGAGTGTGGATGGAAATTTGGGGAAAATTTGTGGTGCAGTTGTGGCTTTCAGAGGTGCGGAGCCTGGAAAGTACAGCAGAAAAAAGTTTAGAATGGATGGAGAAGTGACTAGGTTGTTTGTTTTGAGTTTAGTGGAAGACTTAGTGATGTGATTAATTTACGCAATGTTCGGGGGAGGACAAATTTTGTATATTTTTGGAGATTATTTCTCGGAAAAATTGGAGTAAGGATTGGAAGAAGATGGAGTAAACGATATCAGGGGAATTTAGAGAGGAGAGCAGAAGATGAGTGACGTGGTAGTGACGTCACTATTTTGCATAGCTCCGCCTACATGTAAGCCATTTTTGTTATGGCCGTCGTGTTACCCCCCTACAAAAAAGCTGTTCCGAAACTACAAAATAGCAGACGAAACTCGTTAATACTTACTGTTTGGTAGCCCCGATAGCGCAATGGTGAAACGCGCACAAGTCGGAACCAGAAGTCCTGAGTTCAAATCTGTTCCCGTGTTGGTCTCAGTTACTTTGTGAGACCTGTTCACAGGTGGCGGGTGGAGGTACTAGTTCTTTATGAACGTCAGTTTACTTCCTCTTGATCTCCATCCCTTTCTCTCCAGAGCGAATATCACCGCTAGGTGGAAACGTTTTCGTTCCTGTTAAATGAACCAATCAATCGAGCACTGACCGGCAAAACTGTCATTAGGCAGTTTCCAGGTTTTGCGAAGTGTCGTCTGTCCCGACAGACAGCGTTCAAATCTCGCAATGTCTCATCTGTAGTGTTCGTCGTGACACAACAACTCGCCTGGATTCTGCAGCTGCACGTGATGCACCCGGCTTTCGACGGAACATGTTCATCATGGAGGAGTTCAACAAAAATGTAGTTGATCTAAACCATGGACTCGCTTTTCGTAAAACTTTTTCTTTTTATTGTTGGTTGTTATCTGCGATGTTGCAATGTGGAAGTATGTGAGGTTGGAAGGGGAAATAAGAGAAATGTTATTTTCGTTGCCGTGTTGCCAGAATCAAAATAATTCTCATGCCCCCCATCTTATTTTGTTAGGTTTCTGCTTAGCCTGTTTACACTTGGACGAGCTGTTTACGATCTAGTTGATGCGTGTGGTCCTTTTACTGTCAACTGTTTTTCTGCAGTTCGTCGTGGGAAGTAGACACATCCCGTGGTGCTCCGACTTTTCGCCCCTGTAGTGACTCCCTGGGTCCTACTTTCGGACATTTTGAGACTTGACAGTCAACGAATGTCTGAAATAGTTTCCATGTGTCTTTTGGTAATGCCAGTCTTTGCCGTCAGAAGACCACCCATGCATTTCTGTCCTTGTTCTTGCAAAAATAAAAAATATATATATATATATATCGATCGGCACGGGAAATTTTTGAGCAAGCTTCGAGTGACTGAATATTTCACATGCCACAAGCTTGACAAGCGTGACTGTGTCTTCGCGGATTAGTTTCTTCGTGTGGATTTATTCCACGTGTTTATCAACAGTAACAAAGGGAAATATATCCACAGTGCTTTCTTATAATAGTTCTTTTACGGGAAAAAATCTGACTATAGAATCCGCTGAGCCTCTGCAGTTAATGATCAGTTTTATGTACGGATAAGGAATAGTTTTATGTACGTGTAAAATTAACGAGAAGCTTTATGTAGGAGGAAAAAAATTCTTGCAAAACAGTCATGAAATATTTTGTACTCTGCTGTGATCAGTTTGGTTACAGAAAAGCCTTTAGCTGCATGGTAGCATCACAGTCACGTGACACCGAGCAATGCAAGGGAGAAATAAACACGGATGCAAGTCCACTATCCATCGGTGTTGTCCTCAAAGGGCAGTCAGCTGTGCATGTCTTGTTCTGTCAACCTACTCGCACACCCCCCCCCCCTATAAACGCTTGTTCACAGCAGCAGAGGACAAGGGTAGACGGTGGGCGACTTGAATCTACTGGCTGTTGGGCGACTTGGACCTGCTGGCTGGTGGGCAGCGTTAGTTGCAAGAATGTTCGTGTGATTTTATCTGTACATAAAAATGTTCGTTAATTCCACACGTACTTAAAAAAAAATGCCCGGTAATTTCAACTACCGCACCTGTTGGCGGGTGGGCAGCGAGGAGCTGCACCCGACACCAAAAAAAAAAAAAAAGAAAAAAAGAAAAAAAAAGATGCGCACATCCGCCCTCCAGCAACTTGAGTTATGCCTGAAGATAACCCTTATGCGCACCTCGGGTAAGGCAATACCCGTGTTGTGCTGTAAATGTTCACAAGGCGCCACCTTCTGGCACAGCAGTCAATCACCGAGCCTCTTTCTCGTCCAAACTTTTTAGCAAAGCATGTCACAAGGGAGAAGGGAGATAGCGCAGTGTTTGTACAACGCCTATCGCACGGCTGAGTAATCAGCGAAATTACGAACACTTCAGACCCCAAAAACAACTTGGTGTCGCAGACCTGACAATTCAATCCTTTTGATTAATTAACCAGTGCCTAAACACTGCCGAATTTGTCTGATAATTTTTCCGATAAGAACTTTGGCACCGCACCTCTTTATGCTGGTGGGAACTGCCAGCAACGCACCTTCACTAACTCGCACGTTTCGAATCCACAGTTCAAAAAAAAAAACTTTTAAAAAATTTAAAAAGAAAAAGAAAAAAATCTGCAACGGAAGGTGTTTTATATGTGTGTGTATGACAAGATGTTGAAATGTTCCCTGAAGGAATCCGTCTTATGATTTTTTTTCTTAGAACAAAGAGAAGGTAGGTCTTAATGGCTGTCCATTTTTTTCTCTCTGCTCAGATCTGTATATTTGTGGGAGTGCCATGTTTTACAGTTTCTCTTTTTAAGAAAAAGTGGAGTTCTCTGCAGCTGTTCCGGACTCGCCAAAAAAAAAAAAAAATCCCCAGCAGTTTCAGTAGTTTCAGCGCAATTACCTCGTGGGTGCTGCGGCTGCCATATTTGTAAACATGCAGACGGCAGATGACGGAGTGAACATTTTCTCTTTGGCCTCTCTCGCTCCATTCTCTGGAGTCCTCGAGAATCTGTCACGAACCTAAATGATCAGGCTGTCGTTCGGTGTATTCCAGTAAATTAGAATCGCGAACATAAAAAACAAAAAGCAAAAACAAAAACCCATCTGTCATTTGGTGTAGTCGGCACATCACCATCACTAACCTAAACGACTTGTGGTCATGAAGACTATTTAGTACATTACCATCAGCATCTACCTGTTTCATGACATAGGTCAAACTGTTATAATAGCGTGGGATGCATACAGAGTTTGATTAGTAAACTTCCATGAAAAGCATGTCTAGTTTTGGATCATTTCGCACCATGTGAAGGAGGCTAACGAAAGGGAGAAGAAAGTAACCGGTGAGTTACTCTCTTAAAGCATCGACACTAGTATTGTAGTTTGCATACCATATAAACAGAGCTTGAACCAAGCAATGAAGTTTCTTGTCAAAACTGTCACAGATATGTGCATCTGGAGACGAGTTCTGAATTTAGAAATGTATAATTCTCGCTACTTTGGTTTTACTACTGGGCTACTACCAGACCATACTGGGGCGTCCTGCCTGAAATACAAGCCATGGCACCCCGCCAGCCACACTACCAGTCACCCAGCCACCCAGCCGGCCAGACAGTGTACATATGGCTAGGTGAGGCAAGTTTCATGCGGAGATCAAAGCAGTTTATTCCTTCTTGATCTTTCTGAGTCTGTAAGCAGAGAGCCATGCGACAGGCGGAGCTGCTCCCAGAGCCTGAGAAGGGCAGACTATCGCAAGACTGTCGGGCCATGGCGTCGGCTAACGGGTGCAGGGAGACAACCATGTGACCCTTCCAGAGAGAGCGAGAGGAGTTAACGACCGTGAGTCATCGTTGTGGAATACAACTCTAGACAGGGTGAATATATCAACAAAAACCAAAGGTACGCTGTGTAATAAAAGAAACCTCCTTTCATGAGCTGCTAGCCCCGCAAAAAACAAGAACAAAAACAAACGAACAAACAAACAAATAAAACAAAACTAAACCCAAACAAAACAGACAAACAAACAAAAAAACACCGACCAGTGGAAATAATATCAAGATTAGTGCTCAGCTCTTTATTTTCCAGAGAATGTATTCTCTCGTCTAACAAACAACCTGTAAAGGGAGTTCATTGTCAAAGGTTAGGATGGAGGAAATGAATGTATAATAACGGGAAAGATAGTTTGAATGAAGGAAACAAAAGAGGAATAACTCAATAGGATACGTGAAACACAGAAGGAAAGCAATAAAGCAAATTATAGAAAGAAGAGGAGATGAAATAATGGGAGAAAGACGCACTTATAAAGACAGGGTTAGTCACAAACACAGACACAAAGGAATACACATGTAGACAGATACACAAACAGACTTTCTCTCTCTCTCTCTCACACACACACACACACGCACGCACGCACGCACACAACAGAAAGCCACACATTCTGAGAGAAAGAAACGCACAAACACAAAAATACGCATAGTCAGATAGAGATACGCACGAAGACAGAAAAAATAGTCGAGGAAAGCACACACACACACACACACACACACACACACACACACACACACACACACACACACACACACACAGACACCCCACCATAAACACTTTCCTGGTACAACTGTTCTTCGGTTAACTTTTACGTCAAATCGTAAATTTTGCAATTAACAGTTTCTTTGTTTTTGTTTTGCTGCACAAGAATTCCTGGTAATTCACGAGAATTGCTTAAAAGCATCTCTCTTTCACTCCCACACACACAGAGAGGAGAGTGGGGAAGGCGGGAAATGTGCCTAGAAAGGAGGAGGAGATGCCATTTGCCGAGCAACAGTGAAGTTACACCTGCGCGCAAGGTGCTTCTCAGTGACTCAGGTGTTGCTTACCTGGTCTGTGTGCCTGCCCTAACCCCTTCCCCTACCATCAATCATCGATGCATTTTACGAAAACTAAATTAGCGAATCCACAAAAAGTCTGCAAGAAATCCCCAAATCTCAAAGCATCAGAGACTGGAGAAGACGATCAGTGAACAAAAGGGGAAGCCGCCGAATGAAGGTTTCTGCAGAAGTGCGGGCCTGGACTACTGTGCGAGGCCCTACAAATCTCACAGGACCTCTCGCTTCCTGCTGGGCCCCTGCGTTCAAGACTGACAGTTCTCTTAGCGGCCATGTTCTGTGTCCAAAATGCATAAAACAGACGTAAAGTGCGGCAGAGTTATAAGCACAGGGGTTCTGCGAAAAATAACCCTCCGCCTGAAGGGTGGCGCCACAGGCTTCATCCGTCACAGGGGCCAATACTGCGATGTTCCCTCTGTGCAGCCGCTGGCTCAGGCTGCTTCGAATTAACGCCACCGACGCCGTTTGCACCTCAGCCTGGGTTCACCCGTTCGTTCCCATCATATCCTCCATTTTCTAACGCCTTGGCTACTGGGAGTTATGCTCCTTTCACAGACATACGGGGGAACAATCCAGCATTCACAGTCTAAAAGAAAGGCCAAAGAGTGGCTGGCCTGCGGACGTTTGGGTTAGCACGCCTGATGGTCGATGAAAAGGAAACAACGGCCAATGGTTTGATGATGAAAACAACCACAGCCAAGAAGAAGGTAAACAGTGGCCAGCTGTTTGCTCGTCCGGAAATTTCGTGGGAATTTCCTTGGCGTAAGTGTGTTGCACAACAAAGAGTGAGAGCAAAATGAGAAGCAGGTGAGGTTTGTTTACAGGTTGTCGGGAAAGATCCTAAAGTAGGAAAAACGTCAAGACTGTAAAAGTCTAGTAGGTAACTCACTCGGGATTAGACACTCCAAGCTGTGGTTCATATGGAGGTTAAGCCGATATCCTCTGTCTTGCGAACCACATCTCCTGCTCCCACTAGATGGGCTTCGTGTCCCCTTTGCACCCAAAGTGATCTTCATGCGTGACGGTATACAGGTCAGAGATTATCAGCCAGCCTGTACCCCAGTTACCACCTCGTCAGGAATTTCCGACCAGCGGCTGCAGCTATGGGGTGGTCTGGATACCCCGGGGGGATGGCTATAAACCAGAGGCAAAGATATCACAAAAACGAACCAGTCCAGACGTCAGAAGCGTTCTGATGTTAATATACCAGCACTGCGATAGCTATAAAAATCCTTTGCTAGTTTTTTTTCAAGTTTTTTTCTGTTTAGAATAACGCAGGTAGATTGATCCAAGTCTTCTCGTCTTTCAAAAATACGGTTAATAACTGTCATGTTGAAAGACTTATCTCTCACGGAGGCTGAAGAATCAGAGACTACAGGGTAACCCGATCAGCAAGTTAGGGACCGCCGAAGGAGGATTTCCGCAGAACTGAGAGCTGAGTCTGCTGCGAATACGACTGCAACTCTCAAAGGACCTTTCGCCTCCTGCTGGGCAA
Organism: Marisa cornuarietis; assembly: GCA_004794655.1. NCBI lineage: Eukaryota > Metazoa > Mollusca > Gastropoda > Architaenioglossa > Ampullariidae > Marisa > Marisa cornuarietis. Next base: position 1,685,753 of record SMMW01000017.1, read on the forward strand.
AAGAGTTAGTTTTCTGAGATTTGGAGAATTGGTTTTCCTTTTTTCAGTTTTTTTTTAACTATTGAAATCGGTGTATTTCAAAGATTTATGTGCCTTGGTGGTTTCCCATTTTTTAAATCATCCTTAAAACTTTCTTTCTGCTTTATCACTTTGTAACTGTTTTTATCTGTTTTCTTAGGCCACAACGCTGCTCATAACTACAAACATCTGAGTTTGTATTTTATCCACTTCCGTTTCAGTGGAAGTAAATCATCGGTTTAATTCAACTTTGTGGATAGGTTATACGCACATGGATAAGAAATGTAAAAAAAAAAAAAAAAAAAAATAGTGCGGAGTAAGTTTGTTGTAGGAATGAATAGGTTTTCCCCTCTTCAGGCTTCAAGCTATTAATAATCTCAGGGCACAGTGCCTCCTCCTCCCACTCCCAACCCGGTTACATTCACCCCCCCCTTTTTTTTTTTAAGTCGTTTATACAGCCGCACGGTCCAGACTGAGGATGTCACGAACACGGATGTACTCACAGGAAGGTTCTGCGGACTTTAGAACTAGTACAAGCAATAATTGTGTTGATTCTCTTTGGCAACAACACGCCAGCGACGAAACAGTCAGGGAAGTAAGCGCGCGCGCGCGCGCGCGCGCGCACACACACACACACACACACACACACACACACAAATACTGACAAGAAAAAAGTTAGTTAATCAAGGTGTAGGCGGGGCGGTAGAATGGGGCAAAAAACTTTCCCCTATCCTGCACCTGTGCCCATTCAGAGGGAAAGAAACATATCCTTCCTAGTTTCCTGGAATTCCCAGCAGCAAGAGGCGAAGTTTTGGAAGTAGAAGTAATTTGCGCAGGAATCAGGGAAGTGGCAAGAATGTAGTTCTGTGACCACATGTTGTCCAATTACTCACAACTGCTGCATACATATATATTAATATACATAAAAAAATAAAGTGCTGGTGATGTGTTGTGATTTCAGAGAAACAGAGTTTCACACACACACACACACACACACACACACACACACACACACACACCGTTTGTTTATATTGTAAGGGGATCTTTAAGCATTATTCCTCGAGAGGAAACTTTGTTTCTTTGTTGTTATTTTTTTCTTGGCTATTCTTCCTAATAAACAACTACCTACAGCTTTGTTTCATTAAGGTTTGCACTCAAGCTTAATGCTTAGCACTAACAGAATATTTTCATACTGTCTTCTCTACTTCTTCTTCCTAATCCTTTCTCTTCATCATTTTCTATACCCAGCAGCCGCCTTAAGGGCGTTTCTTCGCTCATTTCAAGGGCCAGCACTTCAGTCAAGAAGCAAGCATCATCTCGCATTTATTCCCCTTGTCATCTTTCTCGTCGTCTAGCCTCTTAGCCTCCCCGCCAGCAACTGCTCGCTAGCTTCACCCTCTCAGCCCCCTGTCAGGACTTTGCCGGTTCTAAAAATTTATCCTGTGCTGACTTTACCCCGTTTTGACCTCATCCTGTCTTGACCTCACCCTAATCTTATCCTGCCTTAACCCTGTCTCGACCTAACTAACTCTCTCATGACTTTACCCCGTCTTCAATTTAGGCTGTGCATTTTCCCTTCTGTAGTCGTTGTTTTATTTTCTGTCAGCTAATATTTTTTCATCCTTGTGTCAGCAAAACACATCAATCGTTCTTATAATAATAATAATAATAATAATAATAATAATAATGTGTACATAACTCGCGCAGCACCACCACCAAGACAGATCGCACTCTCTGTGCAGACCAGTAATGATAAATAAAAATAACAGTGAACAACATAAAGATGAGGTAAAAGAGAAAAAGGTAAGTAATGGATGAAGGTATGAAGGGATGTAGGGACTGTAAACAGTGTGAGATGGAGTCATTACATGATGGTTAGCATGACAGTATATATTTGTCTCCCTTGCTGTTTATCTTTTTTTCTGTTTGAAAGTGATGCGGATGCACGTACATAGTTACAGGGCCAACAGCAGCATCAGCCTCTGAAAGTCCCATCACATCCGGAAGTGGCAACACCGTCCAGCCGCTCCTACAACTGCGATGCAGATAGTGGGAGTGAGATATCTCGCCTGCCTCGGCGATAAGGCATCAAGGTCCCCTGGCATCCAAGCGAGAACAAGCTGGGCATTAATATTATTATTATTTTTATTTTTTTTAAAGATCAGCTGAGTCAGCGACTCACACACGGAGTTGACATTATGCCATGCGAGCGTCTTCACTGATATCACCTGCGATGAAATTAAAAAAAAACCTCGCGACTATTAATCCTCTCTGCTGGTGATGCCTTCCATCCTTAATGATACCCTGAATAAGGCAGCCTTCAGCCCCCGCGCTCAGCCTGAATTCAAAACAAATGTATCTGAGGTCTCGGGTGCAGCTCTCTGTGGCTCTTTCCCACGAGAAATAAAGGCAATTTTGGTTCAGAAACAGTTTTTTTTGGCAGAATGTTAAAAATAAGCGCCTAGAGCTCCGGATTTTAAGAACGGGTCTTCACAAGGATCTTCAGAAACATCAGCTAATGATTCAACCAAGAAACTGAGGGTGAACTTCCTTCCATTTCACAAATTAGTTACTCGTACACGGGACAAGTACGGGCCGAACGTATCATTAGTGTTAATGTTACAAACATTTATGGGGGGTGATTCCGGATAATTCTCCAAACGAGGAAAAGAAATGCACAGGGTGAAACGCCCCCCGTCGCCTGTTGGCCGCAGGGGCAGTGGAAGGCATGTGGAAGGTGCAGCTCCAAGCCGCTCCCTGCCTCGCCATCATCCTCCCTAATAAATCAGATCCCTATTTCTGTTTGGCGGACAAGTACAGGGGGTGGTGGTGGTGGTGGTGGTGGTAGAAGGAAACGGTAGTTTTCTTGTCAGACACCCAAGGAGGCGTAGAACCAGAGACCCACAACATTATCGAGCACATTATCGAGGTCTGTGTAGATTCCAGATAAGGTGAAAAATACAAAAATATATAGGATTTGACAAGCTGTAGCGAAACCGAGATATGTTAGGAATCTGGCCACCGCACGACGACGCGGATCACCTCCTCCAAGTTACTGATGGCTGTCCCCTCCCTGCCACTGCTTGACGTGGCAACGTGAGCACGCGCTTTATCACGCGCAACTGCAGCGTCTGTATGCACGAGCTTTCCCTTCACGTTTTGCACGAGCGACAAAGATTCATCGAGGAGAGATCGTGCACGACAAACAGGCTTGCACTCACATGTTTCCTACAGGCTCCCACGATATGGAGCTACGTGTTATTGCGCGTGTGATAAAGAAATGTTTTCATGCACATGAAAAAAAAAATGCGTTTTATATTTGCGCGCAAGACAAGCGGGTTTCATATTTGCGCTCAACAAAGGGGTTTCCTAATATGCTTGCATGACACATGGGTTCCTGTTTACATGCACGACAAACAGATTTCCTTTATTTTGCACGACCGCATGAAGTCGCGCGCCAGAAAATCTGATTCTCGAAAAAACATATACTTGCAAGAAGCCTAAGGACTTTCCTCAGCCATTATTTGTTTTTTCATTTTTATACACAATTCACTTTTATGGGCTCCTTAAATTAGGTGAAAAAGAAAAAACTTGGCCATTACGAACTAAAGAACGAACTAAAGATATTTTTTCTCTCACAAAGCACTTAATCGGGTCCTCGGTGTGGAGCAAGGTAAATGTGAAAGACTCCACTTTCCTGACAACCGGGTATGAAAAAAAATAAGGCTTATTATTTCTCTCTGTGGGGAGCTGACTTATCCATCATCCTGCTCCATGCCGCCATGACAGAATAAAGGAGAAGGTCCCAGCTGGAGTCTGCGGCGCTTCATTGTTCATTAACGCTAAACACTGGCAGAACAGTTAGTGACACCTAATGTCTGTCAGAGGTACATCAACACGGTTCTCCACATAATATGTCTGTCGAATGTCTATAAGAAACAGTTAAAAGCCACACAGTGTCAAACGCGGGTCAGAAAACAAATCTGCTGTTGCCTTCCAAGCCGCCAATGCGACATCGTAAATATGTTATCCCTTCACCCGAATTGTGTTATCACACCCGTCGTCATAGAAACTACCCTCCCCTTCCTACACATGTACCTATCATCGTCGTCTGCCTCCAGTCATCTGCCAGAAAATCTATTCCATTCTGACCTTCAGACCAATCATCACACGCCATCAGGTCTAGCAAAAAGGGATTTTCTCCCTTACTTTCCCTCCCTCCGTCTACCTTACCGTTAGCCTACCTTTGGCGAGAGAGAAAAGAAAAGGGTCATCACCGTGAATCGATCAACTGGCCTTACTTCTCGAGATTTTTGCGATGTTTGGAAACATTCATTGCGATCATTACCTCAAACAAAATTGAAGGACCAAAGAGTTGTTACCTAGAAAGATGGAGGTTGGCAGCCCAGACCATCAAGGTAGAAGACCACAACTTTGAAAGGCATGGGTTGCCAACGCGGGTCACAGATCAAGATCATCACTTGCGAGGGCTTATGTTGGCAACTCACGCTAGCAAAGTGAAGGATTCTCACTTATTATCACCTCCAAAGGTTTGTGAAAGCAACGCCTAAAGATTGTGAAATGGTTATTTTGTTGAAAAGTTTGCTCTGGCAGGCAACACGATTAGGGCAACCGCTTGCTGTGTATGATGTTCACCGCCATGCATGTTGCAGTCAGCAGACTTATCATCCGTAGTGGCGCCAGCTTAGTGAAGGGGAACACACGTCGGTGCAGGCCCGCCACCTACCCGGCCGCTAATCTACTGAAAGGGGCGGGTGTCCACATTCTGACTTCTTGCCTCATATATCCCTGCAAAAATTAATGCTCGTACTATCAATAAATATGGCCGGCAACTAATGAACTCTGCTCACCCTTTCAGTGTGGGTCTACTTAAGCACCTCTACTTCCCACTTACTCATCTGTCTCGAACAATAACAAGAACCAGCAACCTTGTCTTTTCCCTAGGGCTGTCGTGAAAGAAGATCAGCGCGAGATGGATAATAAACTGAAATTATTCAGTTAAGGAATAATAAAGAAGCGTTCGAACAACTTTTGCACTGTCATGTCGATACATGTGGTGAAGGCTTTACTTGCGATAGTTTGTATTTGCCCGAAATGTAATATTTTGTTATGAGTTATGGCCATCGATAAGACGGGACAGAGAAAAAAGAAAGACGACAAAGGAAAACAAAGACATGAAAGCGCAACATGTTACAACCCATAGAATGGAGGAGGACATATAAAAGAACATATGTTACAAACCACAGAGAGAGAGAGAGAGTAAAAAGAGAGAAATGGAAAGACAAGAAAAAAAATGAGAGCGAATGAAGACAGTGAGAAAGACTAAGAAATATATATTAAAGAGAGAGAGAGAGAGAGTGGAACGAGAGAAATGGAAAGACAAGAAATGAGAGCGAATGAGGACAGAAAGACTAAGATATATATATATATATAATTTTAAAGAGAAAGAGAAGACAGAAAGTAAACAAGAGAAAGAATAAAAGTCGCATCATGAAAGCGAAACATAGCGAACCCAAGTGTTAGTTAACAGTCCAGGACTCGGTGAATCAAAGACAGCGGTTTCTCACCTTCTGTTGAACCCTCAGCGTCCCTGCACCTCGCTGCTGACAGTCGGAGCGCGGAGCTGCAGCGGCTCACGACACGAGGCACATGGAAGACTGCACGGCACGGCTGCGGTCCCAGCGAGGGCTGCTGAAACGGGCGGCAAAAGTAGGACCAGGTGCGTCGACGTGCAGCAGTCCCACCAGGGGGTGGGAGGTGGGGGGCGGTGGAGGAGGGGGGGGGGCGCTGACGGCGTCCGGGGTCAGACGGCCCGTGACCCGTGTAATGAGAACATGAGCATAGCTACTTCTCGCGGTGAAGACAGACATGCACGCCAGCACACGCACGTGCATAAAGATGGCCTCAGAAATTACTCACACGCCAATCATTTATTGTCTCCGGTGGAGGGAGACGGCGCTTTTGACAGCGAACTCGGTTTTCTCGCTGCCTTCGTTTTGATGTTCATCGCAAGAGGGCGGCCACGAGAGTTTTGGAACTACATGCAACTGTGTCTGCTGCTAGGTTAGTAAGCAAGTAAGCTACCTATTTTCAGTATCACCATTTAACAAATAATAACCAAAGATTATTAAGACATCCTTTTTAACTTTCTAAAGACGTTTTCATTATTAATTATTAATTAACGTGTATCCAACGTTTTAAAGCATCTTTTACATGTATCTATAAACACATGAAATAAATAACAGAGAGAGAGAGAGAGGACACATACGTAGGTCTGAATTTAGAAGTATACCTATCCGCAAACATAAACAGCTCATAATTAATAAACTTCATACAAAGCATCATCATCCCTCCATCCCAATCGCCATGATACTATTTCCAGATTATAATAATAATAATCTGGTGCCTACTCTCCGGATGTTCCCTAGTTGTACCTTCGTCTCTACACAAGATGGTCTTACAAGGCTGAGTCTTTCAAAACGACACCAAAGTGTACCCTACAGTAATTGGGAGACTTGCGGCCGGTTTTGAAAACGGAAAGAAGAAAGAAAAAAAAAAAGAAAAAACATCAACTGGCATGAAAGAGAAAAGACAGGAGCTACTGAAGAGGAGCACTTGGGGAAAAAGAGTAGTGAGTTCTGGGTCTCCAGATACATTTCTTTGCCCAGCTGCCGAAAGGAGGAGACGAGTGGGAGGTACCCCGGCTAATGACCTTCTACCTCCACCAGCTCAAGAGTGCGCCTGGACTTTGACAGACAAGCCGCCTGCACGGATGCTTCTTAGAAGAAAGAGAGAAAGAAGCGAAGAAGGAAGAAACGAGGACAGAAATTAAAAAAAAAATAGAAAGAAAAATAGAAAGAGGAGACTTTGTATTAAATTCGGTAGACTGTAAGACAAGAATGATAGTGCGATATATGCACACCTTGCTTCTACATGTTACTGGAACTGCAGTAGCCTAGCGTATACCAAAATCAGTCGACCCGACATCGCCCACGTAGCAGTGAGTGGTTCACATTGCCAAGGGCGTATAATAAGAACGGCGCAATCTCTTTCCTCTGTCCTGAAAAATATCATGGCGTCCATTTCTACTGAACAGTTGCTGGGTGGATAGCCACAGGCCAGTACAGGTCTCGAATCAGTCGCCTTCTAAGCCAGGGTGGAATGATGTCATTATATTAAGACGACCCGTGGCAGGCAGGAAACAAAAAAAAAAAAAAAAAAAAAAGGGTTGCTGGAAAACTGATTTTAAACAATGGCGATTTTTTTCTGTGCAATGTACTTAGTGGTAGTCAATGCCTAGATAACTTCGTCGGCTAATTTAACCAACAGAGATTATTTTGGACAAAGTACTTTTAACGGTCAAAATTCTTGTATCTATAGTTACCAAACAACAAATTGTTGCCGTAAGAATATAAACCTCTTTACTCAAGATTTACTCCAACAAACAAAAAGTTTCTCTCCCTGTTAAATAAGTTTTGTTTACGGCGGCCTCCAAGCGTCCCGACAGGTGTTGGAAAACAAACGAGTCGCTAAAATGACCGAGTAGCGAACAAGTCGTACAGAGAAACGAGAAAAGATTCTCCGGAAGCTGGAGTTTATGAAGGGTGACACACCACACCCGTTAACCTGTGAATTATGCGAAGGGTGGAAATATTTGGTGAAAGGAACTCACAAACAGACATTCTTTAAACACAAGCCTGCCTTCCTTTCCTTCTGTGGTTGAAGATGGAGAAATGGATAGCAAGCCCCGCAGTGCTGTTAAGGATCAGAGACTGAGCCACTGCAGATAAAAAGTATCCCCGACCCCATCCCCTCCATCTACCTTTCTTGGAGAAGAATAGAAAGAAAAATGGATGGATAGATAGATGGAATGAAGGATAAAACAACAAAGACAGACAGATCTGTAAATTCAACAGGAAAGCTCAACAGATGTGAGTCTTGACAGCTTAAAAGTTAATTTATGGATGAGGTCCAGATGTTAGTTAAACTGTCGCTTTTGACTTCTTCGGTACAAATCACTCCAGTTAGAGTGAGCCCTCGCCAAAAGACTCTTCTTTTCACCTGGCAGCTTGAAAAAAAACACGCAGAAGATGGAACAGACCGCAATAACCAACCAAAAAAAAAATTTCTTCAGTAAGAAAACAGCGCTGCTACCTTTTTTCTGTTTCTTTGACCCAACCGGATATGGTTTTTTTCTTCCTTTTCTTTACTCACACTTTCACACAAAAACCAGCTTCTCTCGGCAGGGCAGACAATTGAAGGCCCGTCGGGTGGCCTGTCAGTGGGACGTTTCCCCTCCTTGCCCAACTTCATCATCACCACCGCCCGTCAGCTCTCGCGCTCACGTGCACTCACTCAAACGTCAGCACTGACGCCCCGTGCAGCCTGTCTCTCGCTACCTGTGATTGACGGAGCGGGGAAGGGGTGAGTCCATAGAGAGGACACCTCTTAATATTGTTTCTTTATGTCAGTTCTTATCATACACTTTCTTTCCATCCTCCCCTCTTCCCCCTCCCCCCCCACTCATCTCAGTGCAGACATCTTTTCTCAAGAGTTGTGACGGTTTTTAGAGAGGGCGCTCGCACGTGCTGGCACACGCATGCACGGAGTCTCTGCTGCTCGACACCTGGCCATTCGTCTCGCGGAGTATTTTAAAAACCTTCTGTTTTTGAGAAGTTTTACTGGCAGGTGAGTAGATTAAATCTATCCCTTTCTATTTGCTACAGCCAGTTCCTCGCAGAATTGCTTCCCGTCGGAAAAAAATTGAGTCCGGGGCTTTTGTGTAGTTTTTGATAATGAAGGCCGGGTTAGTGCACTCTGTACCACTTTCCTCCCGATTTATTTTTTAAATTATTTGTAATTGAGAAGCTTTATTGGAAGATAAGTCGATTAAATTCGCCACAACGAGATTCTCGCAACATTTCTTTAAAAAACAAAACAAAAAAAACGTAGGGTGTGTTAGTGTAGTTTTGATATTGAATGGGTCGTTAGTGTACTTTGTGTTAACATGATTAGTGCTGTTTGCGCTTTGTGAAATTAATTTAATGAAATTACGAGTAATTAACGTAACGAAAGTAATTATTTGTGATAGTAAATGCAACCTTAAAGCTGTTACACAGCGGCCTTTTGTACAAGTCTGGACTAGGTGATGATGATGTGGTCTCAGTGGCTGGCGGCGTGAAACATCATCAATTAACCTGTAATTTTTTCCTGTCCACCTTGTGTTGCCCACTTCAGGAGCTTAGACAAGTAAGTCCCATCAAACTAGTCATTCCCACATTTTCCATCTACCCCGTTCTTAACTCCCATTAATGGAAATAATTTTTCTCTCACTAGACTAGAGAGTTGTTTCCCATCATATAGTGATGGATGTTCATATTCTTCAGCTTCCCTCGTAGCATAAAATATATAAGAAATCAGTTCTCTTACAGGTATTATCCGCTGAATCTCGCAGAACCTTGGAAGCATGTTGGTTGTCCTTTTTTATGGACCTCATCATTCGGAATTTTCTCGTCACGAGTTTTGGCTACGTGAGGTGTGACCACCTCGGCGCCTAACCCCTTCGCTTTCAGTCAGACGATAGTAGCAGCCTGACCAGATGGACATCGAAGGAGATTTTTTGGACACCCACTCTTGTGAAGCTACCAAAACTTAGTGATTTTTCTTCATTGGTGAAGCACATCGGACCGACTGCTGCTCTTTACCGCAGTGAACACGTCGCTCGAGCAGGTTTCGTCTTTCCTGCTTATCTGAGGGAAGTAAACTTTTTGAGATTAACTTTCTGCCAACTTCCTCCATGGGGGGCCTTCACCCACTTGCACCCACCGAGTTCACTTGAAGCAGACTCTGTCATATAGCACCTTCTGAGTTCCTCTCTGGTCTGTCCCTCTGCCTGTCAATCTTTGAAGGTGAATTAGGGTGAATTATTTTCTTTCAGTGACCGTGTAAGCCTCAGTGCATAATATTTTCCCGAACTTGATGGAATACTCCACTCCTTCCGTTTTTAAGCCACAAGCTTGCAGACATGACACTTGCGAAGAAGGTATTTGCAAATAGGGAAATAATCGGTACATCTCCAACATTCTTTGTTGGCCGTTTCACTATCAGATGATTTTTTTGCTTATTTATAGGGAAGTTATTACTAGACGGCAACAGGCGATAAGCAGCATTTAGGGCTACTAGTATATGTTTAGCCTCACGGTACTACCACAACCACACACCTCACGGTACTACCATAAACACAACACCTCACGGTACTACCATACACACAGCACCTCGCGGTACTACCATACACACAACCTGACGGTACTACCATACACACAACACCTCGCGGTACTACCATACACACAACACCTCGCGGTACTACCATACACACAATCTGACGGTACTACCATACACACAACACCTCGCGGTACTACCATACACACAATCTGACGGTACTACCATACACACAACACCTCGCGGTACTACAATGCACACAACCTCGCGGTACTACCACAAACACAACCTCACGGTACTACCATGCACACAACCTCGCGGTACTACCACAAACACAACCTCGCGGTACTACCATACACACAACCTGACGGTACTACCATACACACAACATCGCGGTACTACCATAAACACAACCTCGCGGTACTACCATACACGCAACACCTTACGGTACTACCACACACATAACTTCACGGTAGTACCATACACACAACACCTAACGGTACTACCACACACATAATCTCACGGTACTACCATACACAACCTCACGGTACTACCACACACAACACCTAACGGTACTACCACACACATAATCTCACGGTAGTACCATACACAACACCTAACGGTACTACCACACACATAACCTCACGGTACCACCACACACACAACCTCACGGTACTACCATACACAACCTCACGGTACTACCACACACATAACCTCACGGTAGTACCATACACAACCTCGCGGTACTACCACACACACACACAACCTCACGGTACTACCATAAACACAACACCTCGAGGTACTACCATACACAACACCTCACGGTACTACCATGCATAAAACACCTCACGGTACTACCATACACACACAACCTCACGGTACTACCATAAACACAACACCTCGCGGTACTACCATACACAACACCTCGCGGTACTACCATGCATAAAACACCTCACGGTACTACCATACACACAACCTCACGGTACTACCACAAACACAACCTCGCGGTACTACCATACACACAACCTCACGGTACTACCATACACAACACCTCGCGGTACTACCACAAACACAACCTCACGGTACTACCATGCATAAAACACCTCACGGTACTACCATACACACAACACCTCGCGGTACTACCACAAACACAACCTCACGGTACTACCATGCACACAACCTCACGGTACTACCATGCACACAACCTCACGGTACTACCTTGCACTTGGCATTTACAGTTGCGTGACGACTTGAGCAAACTGTTGTTATTGTTTCATGTGGTTTCTTGCACAACAAAGCCCTCGTGGGACCCCCTTAATTGACAGACCTTCCGGTGTCGGGGTTGTTAGGGGCTGCACTATTGTGGGTCAGGCTTCTATTTCTGCCTCGGACCACTGGCAGAGCCGCTCGGCGATGAGAGCTTCTCTGTCGGCTGCTGTGCTGGTGCTGGTGGTGGCGGTGGTGGTGGTGTTCAACGCTTCTTGTTGTCGGTAAATCAGGAAGTCCTCTCTCCTCTCGGTCGGAGGGATGCATAATGTGATGGGCGGCTACAGATAAGGAAAAGCGCGCCGAATGCTATTACACGTTTCCCTGTGTGTCTCAAAGATAACCACTGATAGCTTCGATAACAACTAAACGCTCCCGAAGTCGGAAGTGATAAGTTATAAGACCCGACTGTTAAAACGAGCGAAATAAATGGAGTCGTCTTAAGTCCGGAAATAGTAAGACTAATTATAGAACGACGACCAGGCTTATCTATAAGTCCTCTTCCCATCTTTTACATCAGACAAATCCTTTCTCAAAAGTATCTTTCTCTCTCTCTCTGTTTTGTTTGCTTGTTTTTGATCTCGCTATCTTCCAACCTCCTTCCTCTTCCTGTCTCTCTGTCTCTCTGTGTTGGTGGTCGATCCCATCGGGCCATTAAAGAGATGTCTATAACCTACGTATGTTGGAGCTCGTACGGAGGGCACACTTGAGGATGGAGTAATTTGTAACATCTTTTGTTCCACAAAGAAATGCACAAGTTGTACTTTTCGAAGTTCAAACGATTCCGAGCTATACGAACAACAGATTTGTTTGACTAGATTGTGGATTAGAAGAGGTGGACAAAGCTTTTCTTATCCCGATAGACAAAGCAAAAGAGACAGATAAAAAGAAAAAGTGCGGGTTTGGGGGAGCGAACGTACGCACACCCACACGTAGGAGGCTGCATCGTGCATGTAGGAGGTGTAGCACCTCCCTGGATTAACTATCATGCATTATCTATGTGTCTCTGTCTCATCAGACATCAAAATTAAACATCTGATCTTGCATCAAACCAGGGATGCAGAGGTGGGTATAGGAGCATAGCAGGGGCAGACATCCCACTTGCCTCATCAATCACATCGCCGTTCACGGCAGTTGTCTTACTCGTCACATGTTACAAGCACGATAATTGATAACTTAACGACCAAATGATAACTTTAGGCCCTCGGCACCACGGGAAGCCACCACCACCGCCAACGACCTATTTCTCTCAAGTATCTCATGGGAAAGGGATTGGCCGACGATAGAATGGAGATGCTCCTGAAGAAGCCCTGAAGGATCCCAGGGGGTGAGGAGTGGATGGGGTAGACATTCGAGAGCATAACTAGCTGGAATGAATCCGAGACTGAGAGAAGTGTGAAATCGGACAGCCTGTGAAGCCAACCGACCTCTGACAGATCTGTCCCCACCCCCACCCCCAACCAAGACGGAAGCTTGAGGTGGGCCGCAGCATGCGGTTCTTTCTTGTTTTGATGTTAGACCCCCCCCATACCCTCCATCACTTTCCTCCCTCTCCCCACTCACTGGAGACAAGGAACTCTGGGCGACTACAAGCGCACTCCTCACTCTCACATCCTCTGTTGATGAAAGGAGGAGAGTGAGGAATGGAAACGGGCAGGAGTGGGGGAGAAGTCACCGCAAACTCCGACAAGCACGTGAGTTTTCTGGTTCAATGGCGTGTCAGTTTGTGGATGCAATTAAGGTTCTGCTACAACGAGCGCCACCTGCAGGACTCTCTCTCTCTCTCTTTCCTTGAGAGGTTTGGGTGAGCGGGGAAGTAACTCAAAATGTGGAATTATCCCTTTTCCGACCACTCCTTTTAAAGAGAACAGAAATGAGATCACAGGGAAGGAGGAACGCTCGGAGCGATGTAAAAATGCAAAAAAAAAAACAAAAAAAAAAGGCGGAATAAATGAATCTTGGACGGCAAATAATGAACATGTAACAACAAGAAGAAGACACGTGTTACAGAAGTAGGTGCGTGCAGCACAACACTGTGTTCCAGCAAGGAGACTTAAAAGTCGAACTTCCGCCGTCCTGCAACCAAGAATGGTTCTACCCGGGAGGAGGGAGGTAGGATACTTGTCGGACCACATGGGAAGTCTGACCACTGGGGTAGCCTGACCACTGGGGTAGCCGGCACTTCATGTGCTGCTGACTCCCTCCAGGGGCCAAACCATTCTCTCCAGCTCCCAAGGCAGAAATTAACCTTTAACACGAAACTTTAGCGAGAATTCATTGCACAGCTAAAAAATAGAGACAAAGAAGGAAAAATATCAGTGAACAAGTTACCTCCACGTAAAGCAAATGCTGTATTGAATACACTTCTGTTAAGATCAGTTCGATGGAAACGGTCCTTGATAAACATCGTTTAGGGGATACATATTCAAGTCTTTGTCAATTCATTCATATATTTGTTCATATGGCTTGTTATATTGTAGTAAAGAACAAATATCAAAAGTATTCATAATAGGAAGTTCTCCACAGTATATGTGGTTTTGATTTGCTCCTACAGGAACTCATCCATGAGGCGCATAAACCTTGTAGTAAGCTCGACGACTTTTGGAATAGAAGGTCGGGTGTTCGAAACCCAATCGGGCCGGAGCCTGAAGGTTCCCTCTGCTCACCTGACACTTAATGTAGACATGTCCAGGGAAGATTTCTTATGGTTAGAATTGTCCTAGAACAAGTGAACCGCTTACAATTATTGGCCGTTACGTCACTAGCCTATAAGGCCATTAACGTTTACCCCATAATGTAGTATTGAGCTCTTTTGTTCTAAGATTGCTTACTAACCGCATTAGGTCACCCGATAATTAGGTACTATAATCCCACACTCAGGAAAGAAGCGGGACACAGCACGCGCTTCTCGTCTCGGAAAGTTTCGCCTCTACGTCCCCCGTGCGAACAACAGTCAGGACTCGCAACTTGTGTTCAGTCTCGAGCTGCACGTGCAGTCTGCTCCCCCTCCCCTCCCCCCCCCATTTAAATCCGCAATGTGGTATAACGTCACCCCTTCCCGCCAGTCTTCTCGGGGTCAGACGAGAGACCTAACTGAGCATCCCACTTCAGTCGGGTTGCACGCGCAACATAACAGCAAACAACTTTGATCCCCTCAAGAGCGGTTCAAACAGACACTTCCACGAACCACCTTGTTCAGGCGTGTCGCGTAGTTACGTCGCCATGAGCGCACTCGTTACGTCATTACGTGTGGTCGTAACGTGCTGTTTCATTGGGTCATTACGTCGGTACGTGTAGTTAACGTACTAACGTGCTGTTTCATTACGTCAATACGTCGGTAGGTGTAGTTCACATCGTAACGTGCTGTTTCATTAGATCATTACGTCGGTACGTGTAGTTCACGTAGTAACGTGCAGTTTCATTAGATCATTACCTCGGTAGGTGTAGTTCACGTAGTAACGTGCTGTTTCATTAGATCATTACCTCGGTAGGTGTAGTTCACGTAGTAACGTGCAGTTTCATTAGATCATTACCTCGGTAGGTGTAGTTCACGTAGTAACGTGCAGTTTCATTAGATCATTACCTCGGTAGGTGTAGTTCACATCGTAACGTGCTGTTTCATTAGATCATTACGTCGGTACGTGTAGTTCACGTCGTAACGTGCTGTTTCATTGGGTCATTAGGTCGTTACGTGTAGTTCACGTAGTAACGTGCTGTTTCATTACGACAATACGTCGGTACGTGTAGTTAACGTAGTAACGTGCAGTTTCATTAGATCAATACGTCGGTACGTATAAACGTCGTTGCTGTAGAAGCTCCTGCCTAGCTGCCAGCTGTATGGGTATAAAAACCAGTACGTCAGACTGGGGGTCACGTTAGACAGTCCGGGGGCATGTGAAAGTGACTAGTGTTGTGCATCTTTCTCTTCCTCCCTACCTACTGCCACACTGCACTGCTGACATTACCTCCATGTTACAGTCCCGCACTAACAGGAAAATAGTACAACAAAACGTTAACGCCCCTTCCTAGTATAAATCTTGATATGGGAGCAAATATCGTTGATGATGACTTGTAGAGTTTAGTAGAGAAGAAAGACTTGGTCAGGGTACAATAGTTATTAGATAGAGAGATGGACAGACTATACACATTCTATTATTCATTACCCCTTTATCCTCGAGCACGCACACACACACACACACACACACACACACACACACACACACACACACATACCACACAAGTACTTTAACCGCGGCTCACCTGATAGGAAAAAGGAAAAAGTCCAGTCACCCGTCACCCAAACGAACCACGGTAGACTACCCTCGTTAGGTGGCGCTCGGTGTGGCAGGTATTCGGATGTCATCAGGTAGCGTCGCTAGCTTCGAAGTTTCTGTCCACGCACACTGCCGGGGATTCATCCGATTATGTAACCACACACCGGACGCCGAACTCCTCGCCAGTCGCAGACTTTCAGCAAACTCCCACAAGGTTTACTTCTCTTTGTTTTCCACTCGTGTCACGTGGCACTGATCATCACACAAACAACACGTCTTTGGTTTGTGTTGCAGGTGGACGCATGGAAGAAGTTCAGGAAGTCGTTCCAAGGATGCCGTAGGGAGCGGAATCGTCAGGACGCTGAACAAGATAATGTTTGTTGTTGTTGTCGTCAAGCAGGCACGGACACAAGAGTCCAGAGAGAGTACTAAACGAGAACTTTTCCGGGTGATCGCGCGCGCATGCATAGCGCACGCGCAGAAGCGGGACACAACACGCGCTTCTCGTTGTCGGAAAGTCTCGCCTCCACATCCCCCGCGCCGTGCGAACAACAGTCAGGACTCGCAACTTCTCTTCAGTCTCGAGCTGCGCGCGCAGTCTGCTCCCCCCTCCCAAGCCCCTTTCACCCCCTCCCTACTCTTGCTCGTCGCCGCGCGCGAACGCTCACACGTACGAGCTCGGACACACACACACACACACACACACACAAACACGCGACTGCTGAATTCGACCCAGATTAGTAAAAAAATAATAATAATAATAAATAAAAAAATAAGAAAACAAAAGCTTCCACTAGCGCTGACTGTGACCCACTGCCAAGGTAAGTGGGTCAACGGACTACTAATTAAAGACACGAGCGCTGCGAAGGTCCACAGCCTGTATGAAGCCGACCGTTATTTACATCCGCGTGACGTCAGAGGGCCACGCTTCGTCATCAATACTTGTGTTGTCTGGTGGGCGCCGCAGCGTTTAGTAGCTGACATTAAATAAATATTCGGGCCAAGAATTTCCGTTTTATTATTAAGAGCCCCCGAATCAAAGCACATTGTGGAAGTGGCAGTTACCTTTTTTCTGTGTGTGTGTGTGTGTAAAAGATCATTTTCATGTCACGTGCAGTTAGGAAGGAAGTGCTGATACGTAAAAGATTGCGAGGTGCGTTGAGTGTAAAAGGGTGGGAACTGAGGATATATATATAAATATTCTTTTTTTTTTACACTGATCCCAAATCTAAGGCTATATCTCAGCCAAGCAGCTAGCCCTGTAATTGGAGTGGTGCACAAATAGTCATAGTATATCAGGCTGCTGTTACTTTTTGCAGGAGGATGGGCCCCGGACCCCATCCGAGGGTAAATGAAGAGGAGGAAGGAGAGGGCATGAGAAAAAAAACCCCTCTCAAATAAAATGTTGTGTATTTTGTCTGCACAAGTGGGACCAGATCAGAAGTTTGATGGTGTCGAGGACTAGGTTACGACCATGATACCTACTGACCTGATTCAGAGGAAAACAGTCTTTATCGCATGGACATGGCTAGCCTTATGTTACCCCATTTCTTCTGTGAATAAACGATACACGAAAACGTCTTAAAATGGCTTGCAAGACATGCAGGAGTTGGTCAATCGACAGACATTTAGCATCGTGGAGACCCCCCCCCCCACAGACAAAGGACTACTTGTTGTACTAATGAATGGAAAGCAGGATTCCGGGCACGAAAGAATCCCTTCCCTTTGAAGGACAGGAAAACTCTTCCGCACCCTGTGAACACTGCGACCCCCACCACCCCACTTGTCTTTCACCCACCCATCAACTCACACCAACAAGCAGGCGCCCACACACCAAGAAACTGACTGACACAGGAAAACAAATGGAGACAGATGCTGACAACCTTACAACACACCGAGCAAAACAAGTAAATAACGGAGCAGCTCAAAATAAATAAAGAATGGAGCAGCGACAGTAAATGACTCGTGAAAAAATAAAAACATTAAAGCAGTGAGACAAATGAACAATGAACAGTGCAAATATTAAAGCAGAACAAAATAAATAAATTTATGGACAAGTGTTGAAAACAAATAAATATAAAATTATAAGCTAACTTCACGAACTTTAGTAAACGATTTAAATATACAAACAGTGACTTGGTACTACAGATACCTCCACAAGACATGGCAAGGACTTTGAAATAAATAATAAAAGTACAAGAGCGAGGACATATTTCACGCGACAAAGCAAACAGGTTCGTGTGTGTGTGTGTGTGTGTGTGATGACTATCGCCAAGTCATCTGCAAAGCAATGCGCGCCATCCGCCTTCACTGCCATGCAAGCAAAGGCACCGCATCACCACCCGAGGGTAGGAAGTAATTAGTCCTGCCACAAGCCCTAGAGATGACCCCCCACCCCTCACGGCCACCTTTATCCTCCCCAGCATCTGATGCGACGGTGAGAGAAAGATGGCAGAGCACCACCGACTCCTCCATGTTTTCACTCTCTACAAGGGGGGAGGGGGAGAGATACGGCACTTGACAACTGCCTCGCTCCTTACCCACCGCTGCTAACAGTTAGTACTCGGGTGTTTCTACAAGTACCCTGCAGTCTTTTCGTCTGATCGTCTGCTCGACTGGTCTGTTATTACCTCTATAGAGGGGTTTCTGTATGTACTGCGCGAGATTACCGAGAGTCGAGACACCACAAGACTTCACCATGAAAGCTGACCCCAAGAGCTACGAACTATTCGTTGAGAAAATCATTCTCTCCAGATAATCATCACCATCATCTCTAATGACTTGACACGACAAATAAGTCAGCTACAAAATTTATTCTTCAAAACTACAAAGAGTAGAATTAGTGGTAGCCCTAAGGAGATCCTAGCTACCGCACTACATGGGTAAACCTTCAGAAATCTCTGTCTTAATTAATTCCTAACGTTAGGGAAATCTTTACTAACATATTTATTTCCGTAATAATAAGATCTTTACTAAAAGGCTCCTTATGTTACCCTTGGGAAATAAGTACAAATAAATCATGTTATCCTGTTAAAAAAAAACTTACTACCATTTTATTTGTGCAATCCTTCGGAGATCCCTACAGCTATATAGTAATTATGTAATCCTACAGAAATTCTAACTCCAGAGAATATGCAAACTCTTTGGATGTCCTGGCGAACTTGAAAACACTAGGGAAGGGAAAATTAAAAAAAAATTCAGTAAAGACTTTTTCTCTTTCCCTTATTTTGTGAAAAAAATTTGAGTTCCTCAAGGCTACCCCTGTAATCTTCTAATCTTTCGTTCTAGTTTTTGTGTCGGCTGCAAAAAGAGCCGCCGAAGCCGACGAGGGTTGATAAGGCGAGTCCCGTGACGTAATGTGAGTCTGGTGCAGGTTAAGGCCCGCTGCTGGTATCGGCCTTTCGATAGACTTACAAAGCACCGATAAGGGGCGCAACTCGCCACCAGGCGGCGCTCTCCCAGGTGGAAGTAACGAACCCAGACGGGGACTGACGCTGGGCATGCGCAATAATCTTCATCGCTCTGGCGTCGGCCATGACTCGGATTTTTATCCTGCGTCGTTAACCTTAGCACTTGCGGTTGTTGTTAATGTAGTCGACGAGCCAGACGCTGTCGCCAAATATTGGATGAAATCGTCTTATCGTCAAATAGTCCCTCAACCTGATAGCGAGATAAATCCTGAGGCCTCGCATCCTGAGGCTAATCGCAATACTTTGGAAATTCTCTGCCGAAGCTGACAAGGGAACGCGTAATAAATAGAAATATGCCATATTTGAAAATGAAAATATAATTAAATGCAGTGGCGTAAGAACCGGGTGGGCAAGGGGGGCAGCCACCCCCCCCAAAAAAAAAGATGCTGGGAAGCCAAGAATGTGAACGGCATTCATTATCAGCATGGAGCTGGCCCCCCCACCCCCCAAAGCTGAGCATCTTCCTACGTCACTGAAATGAGGTGTATGGGGAGAAGAAAGTAGAACAGGAGATGATGATGATGATGATGATGATGATGATGGTGATGATGATGATGATGTGAACTAACAGCTACTAATCGCAAAAAAGTGACTAAAGTCATACACGTACGTTAAAAAAAAAAATCTCATTGCTGTTTTTTGTCCCTCCTCACAGTCGACACCCCGTTTACTTTAGACGCGAGACAAATTAAACCCTCGTCATCTTCTCCAAACAATTTAGAAGCATTAACATGTTTAGCCGACGCTCAGCCGCGGCAAATTGGAATTCCGCAACTCGTCAACTCACAAGTCGTTCGGGCGGTAATGGCCAAACTCACAACATCCTGCACGTGCTCCCGAAGTTACGCTTCCTGTCACGTGGTGTCGGGCACGCGCATGCGCACAAACTTTCAGCCGCAACGTGGAGAGAGGTTAATGTAAGCTCTGACGGGTTAACGTCAGCAGGAAGTGTTGTGGTGAAAAATGTCGCCGCGGTTTGGCTGGCTGCTGCTTTCTACAGCAATGAATTATTAACAGAGTAACATTTTTTTTTTATCCTCCCGACAACGAGGTTGGTGCTGCCACCGATGTTGTTTCTTTGACGGCTGGATGTGCTCACTCCATGCAAGTACTTGCGGAAGTTGCGCTGAGGCTGACGGAGGACAAATTGTTGCTCTGGCGATGCACTTTCAGAGTTGACCTGCTACACAATTCATCACCTGACCTCCTGACGACGAAGGGAGGAAGGGGCAGCGTGAATGAGACGTAGTGTCCGGTTTAAGATTTCGGCCACTTGGTTCACTTTCGTGAGAACTTTCTCAAGTTATTGAGCGATCCTTACCAGCCTGATCTTGTTTCAATCAAAGACAGGTTCTTAATTAAAGAATTTGGTTTCTTTTTGTGTTGGTTTGTCCAAACCTGTCGCCGTCATATCGAAGATGGCTGCTTCCACAGACGTGAGCGACGTGGCAGACGATTTTCATTAGGTTTTCTTTTTTTATGTTTACTTTAGTGGCGCAGGGAGAAAAAACTTCAGTAAAAAGTGTCAGTGAAGTATGTCCTTCGAGAAACACAACTGGAACCGACGTTGATGAGGGATCCCAACAACTTCCTGAACCAGTTTCAGACTGGGATGAATTGCCTCATTAAGACAACAGTTAATAGGTGTGACCGTTGCTTTCAAACTTAGCATTGTAAGCTCTGATTATTTGTGTCTGGAATCGCCGTTTGAATGATTTGTGTGAATTGTCTTGTTACCTTTTACATGGATGTGCGATTAATGCTATTTCTAAATTACTGCAGCTTCATGTGCATGCTTGTGTGTGTGTGTGTGTGTGTGTGTGTGTGTGTGTGTGTGCGTGCGTGTGTGTGTGTGTGTGTGTGTGAGTGTGTGTGTGTGTGTGAGAGAGAGAGAGCTGCGGTTTATGGATCTGGATAGCTCATTCTGACTTCATCTGATCTGACAATCCACATGGAACTGTTAAGAAATCTTTATTTTTTCATTCTCCTCTCGTCTATGCACATTCGTGTAGACAGAGGTGTGGAAGAATGTTTGCTCCCGCAGACGTGTTGACACCCCAGATAAAAGCAATAAGGATGGTGGGTTTCAAGCCAAGCATGTTAGAAAACAGCTCTTGTCAGATTAACACCAAGCATCAGATAAGCAAGACAGAAATTCTCCAAGTCAAAATACACTCCCTCCCCACCCGCCAGCACTTAATCATCATTAAGTCGCTGAAATCTGGCTTCCTCTGAAACATGCTGAAACATAGTATCAGCCTTGAACCTAACACTGAAATGTGAAAGCAGAAAGTCGATTTATTGGCAGTTGAAACTTTAAACGACAACCTGAAAAGTAAACAGAAGATGAACTGAATCTGACGATTGGGGAGAGACAAAAATCTCAAGTGTCTGCTTTCGTAACAAAGACATGTTTATTAGAGTAAGAAACAGGCGGGAATCTCTGTGGAGCCTGGCAAACCCTTACAGCTTTGTGACAAATACCGCAGGTGTTTTCCAATTATGGCGCCAAGAACTCCTGATACCCGAGGGGAGGAAGGGTGAGACGAGAGATAAGATCATCTTAATGGTGTATTTTTAGCATGTGGGTCCGCCCTCGCGTGTCCGACTCAGAAGATGGCGAGCAGAATCTGCAACGTTGAAGGTGGACAAAGTCCCAGGCACTGACGTCCTCGGTTTGGACTTCCGGGGAGCCCGGAAGCTGGAGGATGGGAGGATAGAGTTCACTCCGCATAGATCATTCGAAAAATGAGACGCGTCACTTTTACATGCCAAGTGCATAGCATATGCCAGGTGCTCGTCACTAGTATACACCAGATGCACATCATCATCATCATCATCATCATCATCATCATCATCATCATCATCATCGTCGTCGTCGTCGTCTCTTGTCTAATAAGACACAAAGGCTGAATGGAAAATTTCGTTTTGGACCAAAACAGTGTGCGCAAAGAGCATAATTATACATGGAAATGGAAAAGGTAGGCGCAAAACACACAACGACGGTGACTAGACGCACATCGCTTTTACCCACCGCCTGTGTCTGACTTTACAGGCTTATTATACATGTCATGTGTACCTGCTATGTTTACCTCACTTCTACATGCCATGTTTACCTCACTTATTCATGCCACCTACGAGTCGGTTTTCTTAGGCCAATCGCACCCAACCCCGTAATTCTTCAAGGCAGTTTGGCACCTGTAGCACCAACACTTGCTTTACTCAGCTTTCCAAGTACTCCACCTCTACACACCTCCAATCATAAACTGTTGTTTATACTCATGAATTCACCGCGGGGGATCAAAAGCTTTGACATTTCACCGGTGTCGCGAGCCAGCGAGAGCAAAACAACAATCCCAGGTGAGTGTGTCCCAGGAGCCGGCGACTGCTGGCGACTCTCACCTGTGGAACACCTGACGACAACAGCTCATCATTAGGCACACGCCGACAAACCTGAACCACGGAACGCAAGGCATGACTAGAGAATAGATAAAAGGATGATGTTACCGTCTTGACGATATCGCTGACTCCAAAACAAATCAAACAAAAACAATAACAAAAGAAGGGAAGATTGTAAAAATTAGGATGAAGAATGCGAGGAGACAAAAATAAAACCAAAATAAACACAGAAGACGAGAGGGTCACAATATGGCGAAGCACTTTTCGGAGGAAGACTTTCTGGAACAGACAGAGGCTCTGCTCTGAAATCCAACGCCTGAGTGCAATAACAATGGCGTAGCTAATGAAGACCAGATGTCACGGGGCACCATCTTTATTTGGGGGGTGACGCGGTAGCACAGCTGTTCTTGCACAATCAAAGGTCTCCTCACAAGAGCGGCTTGTTCTGGGAACTAATCCGTCAGGGGCCCAGTTTAATGATTTGTGAAGAAACTTGTCGTTCTTTACTCTCTTTCTCTCTGGTGCGTGTGTGTGTGTGTGAGAGAGAGAGAGAGAGAGAGAGAGAGACTCTTGAGTGTTTATGCACTTACATACTTGCATACGTATGCACAGCAAACTTAACTCAAGGATACTTGATTATTATACACCTTTCATTTCAAGCTAAGGCTATTTCACAAGACCAGCTCGCTCTGATGAAAGGCATGCTGGTTATAAAGATCCATGGAATCACAGACATCTTGTGGGTGTTTGTGTCGAGTCAGCAGCGCAGGCTGTGTCACGGCCCACTAGCTCATTCCCTTAGAAGACTCTAATAAAATGAAGAGGCCTTTGCTGCTGACATGCTGACAAAACCAACCAACCAACCAACCAACCAACCAACCAACCAACCAACCAACCAACCAACCAACCAACCAACCAACCAACCAACCAGGCCCTATTTCTCCATCACATAGGATCCTTTACCGCTGAGCCAGCGGGGTGCTCTCACAAAGACAAAGCCTCGTGTTACCGATAGTCAAAACATCCCTCCCGCAAAAGAAGCATAAAAAACCATCCAAAACAAACAAAACAAACAACAACAAAAACAAGGCTTACATTTACGAAGCAGACTAGCAAGTCAAAACCCTGTTTGTATTTATCACATACAGCGTATAGTGTAATAGGTTAGGGGGAGGTCTTGTATTGTTTCGTGTGTGAATGCTGTCTTGTGTTTGACGTCATGTGTGCGTCATTTGTTCGTCGTCATTTTGGAGAAGGGATGACGTAAAAAGAAGAGTCTTGTGTTTGAGGTCTTGTGTGCGTCATTTGTTCGTCGTCATTTTGGAAAAAGAATGACGTAAAAAAGAAGAAGAAAGAAGAGGGTTCCATGGCCAGATCGAAAAGAGAGAGCAGCGAGTTCATCTTCCATAAATCAACTGGCGTATAGAATGAAGCAAAATGGCAGTGTTGCATAATGAAGTACAAAATAAAAGTACGGAAACTAGAATTTCCAGTTTCAGGTCTGCCTCCCTATCTGGACTCCAACGGCGTCCTCGTGAAAATGTATTTACAAGCCCCCTTCCTTACATCCCTCCTTTCTCTCTGTTTTTCTCTTCCACTCTCTCTTTGCCTCTCTCTCTCTCTCTTGGCTCTCTCTTTCCATCCTTCATCCTTCATTTCTAGCGGATAAATCCGTTTCACTTATCACCCTATTTTTTTCTTGTAAAACTCCAGAGATTTTAATACTTTTACCCCAAGAAGAAAAAAAAAAAAACACCCACAAAATTTTGGAAGGAGTCGGCGTTGGGAGGAGAGGCACGAGTGTAAGGTGTACGAGTGTCTTGCCATGATGCCGACACCGCAGCCCTCCTCCGTGTAAAAGGTAAGATTCCTGCGTGTCTACGTCTGCCCTATCAGCGCGAGATTCTGCGAGATTCCCCAAACAGACAGGTGCCCAGCCGTGATTACTAACACAACACAGACTTGTGTTGACTCTAAACCGCAAAGTAAACCCACATGTAATTTCAAACAACAGCAAGAAAAAGTGTCTGATGTCACCCAACACTATAAAAATCGAATCAAGTTTGAGAAACAAACAAACAAACCAAGAAATAAATACCAGCCACGGAACGATCGTCCATCATCATCATCATCATCAGCCTTGGTATGAAGACTGTGGTTGTTACACTTTGGTTTAGTTTACAGTTATGTGGTAATATTGTTTACAAATCTTCTGATGGAGATACAAGCACATTATTTCTTACGACGACGCCGTCAGCCGGCACGTCGTGGTTTTTAATGGAGTTGGCGGAGGTGGTGGAGTTGGTACAAGGAGAATTATTGTTCCTGTCTGCACATGTGCACGATTGCACGTGTATTTTTCTTCATCTTATCTTCGTTGATTTCTGCGGCTTGGTTTAAGCAATTCCTTCACCTTTTCGTCCGTTAAAAGGAAAAATGGCTACAGGTATGTTATTACCTCAGAGGACTAGAGTGGGCTTATTCATCACCCGCCACAGACCCCTAGAGACCAGCACAGAGGGAGTTGCTGTGTGGGAGGGCAGGTCAGGGTCAAGGATGAAGGATGATGGCGATAATTGGGTCAGATAACGATGAACTATGGAGAGGCTCGGCGGATAATTACTTTAATGGGATGAGAGTCTTCTAATTGGCTTGAAGATTAATGCATGTTGAGAACCGATTTTTCAGCAAACCACAGTCTAGGAGACATGCATGTCAAAGTGAAACTAAGACCTATTACTAGAAAGTGGGTGGGTGTGTGTGGTTGGGTGGGTGTGTTCGTGCGTGTGTTTCTATGAGAGAAAAAGACTAACAAGAATGCAGATAAATAAACAGACTATACAGTATTGACCTCGACTGCAGCAGACTCACAACTCACCCAGAAAAAAAGGCGATAAGCCAAGTTTAGTATTTTCTCAAGAGATTGAATAACCTCCCCTGACGTTCACTGCATTTAGGGAGAGATACCACACTGACTGCAATGTCGGGTATGGAGATGAAGATAAAGGTAGAGAGTCCCAGGCTTTTTCCCACTCTTGATAAATAAGGTACCAACTTATGTCTGTTAGTTAGGAGGAAGTTTTCCGGCTCAGACGAACTTCCACCCAGCAAGCTTCTGTTCCTCTGCTGAGTGCACACAAATCAACAGGCTACAAAATCTCGGACCTGAAGTCAACATCGCTGAAGAAAATCCTGTGACTGTGTTAGCCCACTCTGTACACGGACGTACATCTCTGGACTGATTGCGGAAGAAATTTCCCGCGTTAACTTCGAGAACGAGGCCACAGCAAAACTAGCTTCCGGTTTAGCTAGAGGTCGAGGACTTCTGCCAAAAAAATTATAAAAATAGGTAGATATTAAGTCTATTGTTGACTTCATCAAAATTTATCGCAGTTCCGGATATTAAACTGTTAAATGGTTTGCCAAAACCTGACAGCCAACAACTTCGCGAGAGGTTACGAGGTGGTCTCGGCAGACAGCCAACAGTCCAGAGTTATACGTCCGTGTCCGTGTTTTGTAGACATTATTATCCTCTCGAGCAGTTTCTATTCTCAATATCTACCAACCTGGTGATAGAGTCTTTTCCCCTTCCTGGTCGAGTTTGTTTGCAACATGCCCAACCCCCCTCTACCCATCCATTCATCCACCCAAGCACACACACACACACACACACACACACACACACACACACACACACTTGCATGAGTCAAGGCGACACACAAATAGCTGATCCCAGGCGTGAAAGACGTTCACTATTGGAGGTCGGAATCTTATCTCGTGCACGATTACCGAAGAGGGGCTGGCAGCTGAAAAATGCAGTTCTCTCCCCTCACGACCCTCTCCTCGACAGGAGACGCATGGGTTGTTTTCCCTCTGTAGCACTGCGCATGCTCAGCAACTCCGTGAGTAATGGCTCCACGTGACAGTTTGGCGCGCACCTGATGAATGTGAAAATCTATGAATGTCAAAGACGACGTGGCCTCCTGCCTGGAGACCTGTCTCCCTGCAGCAACGCCCTCTACCGAGCTCCATGACGGGATAGCCACTTCGTCGCATTTTTCCTCTACAAAGATAAAAGCCAGAAACTGGGTGTAACTTGAGGAAAAAGATAAAAAGGAAAGTGAATTTGGGTAGCAGCCGTCTGTGGGTGGATATGAGGAAAATAAAGCCCCCCACTGTATGTA
This sequence comes from Marisa cornuarietis, assembly GCA_004794655.1. Classification (NCBI taxonomy): domain Eukaryota; kingdom Metazoa; phylum Mollusca; class Gastropoda; order Architaenioglossa; family Ampullariidae; genus Marisa; species Marisa cornuarietis. Next base: position 1,712,603 of record SMMW01000017.1, read on the forward strand.
AATCGACTTTGCATGAGTCTCCTAGAATGTCTTTATCTTGACGAATGATGTCACAAACAAAACAGCACTAGACACAATGTCACTTTCAAGACTATGACAAAAGACACAACACGTCTCTTTCAATAGGTATAGCAAGCAACGGGAGGTAAACATATGCCACTTTCAAGGAGTATGGCAGGGCGAGAGTGGCATGACACCAGTTTGGATAACCCCCAGAAGGAAGCTGGGTCTGGCATAAAATCAAACAACATTATTTTACCCTCAACTACCCGCACCCCGAGGCACGATACAAAGGGCAGGCCATATATTCCCAGACTATATTCCCAAAAGCGGGAAACCAGAAATAAGGCAGAGAGGAAGGAGGGCTGAAGATATTCTGGTCGCTTGCATCTCCCCCTGGGGCGTCAGCTCTCCGAATAGTCGAGACCGCTTCAACATATTATTCCTTTTACAGTGAGCCAGAACAAACATCTACAAGATCAGCAATAAATATAATACATTAACTAACAGAACAAACATCTACATGATCAGCAATGAATATAATATTTTAATTATCATTGTTCCATTAACTAGAACAGCCAGAGATCAGCGTTCCACATCAAAGGACATTCCATCAATGTGTTTTGTTCTCAAGGTTTCTTCTGGGAAAGTTTTCTTCCTGAAGGCGATGTGCATGAGCGAGCCTTATCCCACGAACTTAAAAAGGACTTAAACTTAAACAACCAAGCAACACTTCTGTCTTTATTTTTTACTTTCCTGGTGTTTTATCTATTTATATACTTTATTTTTTCTTATATATTTTTTATTTATTTTGTTTTTGCTGCGCAATGAGCATTCTTCTGAATGGATACCTGCGCATTACAAATGGACATCATCATCATCATCATCATCATCATCATCATCATCATCATCATCATCATCATCATCATCATCACGAACTTACATATCTGGACTGCAAGCAGACAAATTTTCCGCGCTAATTTCCAGAACGAGGCCAAAGCACAACTTGGCTTCCGGTTTAACTATCAACATCAAAAAAGAAGAGGACACGATGGCAACTCTTGTGTTGACGGAGGTACAGAAGTTCAAGCTTTATAGTCTCTTGTGTTTTCAATTTATTGGCTCTAATTATAGTGTCACAAACCTGCTGTCTTAAAATTTTTTTTTTTTTTTTATCCTGAAAGGGGACAGGTAACGGGACTGGAAGGGGGGAGGTGTGAGCGGAAGAGTTAATGTGTATCGGTGTGAGGTCTGAGTGGGTGAGTCAGTGCCGGGCCGTGATGGCCGGTCGGCTGCTTAATTAACTGGTGTGACAAGTTGTTTTAGGGGGATGGTGACGAAGGGAGAGAGTTTTGGGGTTTCTTTGTTTCTATTGTTTCTATTGATTTATGGTGATAAAGTCTGTTGTTGAGAGGATGGGATGGAAAGAATGAGAAGAGTGTTTCGGTGTACTTTGATTTTATTCGTATGCTGGTTCTCCTTGACGGGAGCGGGGAAACTTGACGGTCTCCTCGGGCGTTGGGAAAGTCTTGACCAGACTTTATGTACCAAGTCCTGACCAGGCTTGTGTTTATTTAGCAAGTCTTGACCAGACCTGAGTAAAATTTGTCATTTAAACCTGTTGAGGTGAGTGTATGTCTATGTTACTTACTGTTTTTAAATGGTGGAGTTTGAGAGAGTGATTAATATAATTTTTGTATGAGATAAATAGATGAATGTATGTTATTGTAGTGGGGGAGGGAAATATTTAGATATTGATATATTGTGGGTTAAATATGGTTATTTTCTGTCTAGGTTTACTATTTTTTTTTATTTCATTTTTTTTATTCATTCATCTGGACAATTGACTGTGCATTCGTTGGCGGTCGGGACTGGGGGCGTGCATGATTCAGAAGAGACAGCACCAGGACCGGAGACTGTGTTGTGTGATTTGTGTTGGGTTTTCTTTTCTTTTCTGAAGACTGTGTTTGGGAGGACTGCGCCTTCAGGAGTGGAGGACTGCGCCTTTATGAGTGAGGGGAATATTATGTTTGAAGGAACTAAGGGTGAACATTGAATTTTTGACTGTGTTTAGTTGTTATTTTGAATTTAGATTTTTTTGTTTAGTTAATTATTAATTCTTCTTTTCAATTATATTTGTCTTTAAATTCAAATTGTGTTTGTTGTTTTAATAGTTACTGACTCGTCTGAAAGGCACTGTAGAGTGCAGGTGACATATAGTCTCTTGTGTTTTCAATTTATTGGCTCTAAGTCGTAAGAAGTGGAGGTCGAGGACTTTTGCCAAAAATAAATAAATAAAATAATAAGTAACTAACAAAAATATTGTAGCGTGAATTGCCTCGTTTAGAAAACAAGAAGAGTAGCTCGTCTTTCGGCTCATAAGGGACGAAATTCCTCTTTTCGGGTTATAAGAAGAGTGGCTCATCACTTTCAGGTTATAAGGTAACTTTTATCAGATATGCTGGTGGCCTCAAGTTAAAAGAAGCGTAGCCTGTCTCTGTCACTTTATTATGAGATTAATTGTTATCTTTTAGATTCGTCCAAGATATGGACACGATAACGACAATTACCCCGGCTTTATCATTGATTACTTAAAATAGATAATTTCTTAAACGCTTTGATTTGAATTTTGTACCAAAGCTCGCTGACAAGAAATACCACACACTCCCTTCACTACAGGAGTTATACAATGCCACCAGCTGTCGCATCCCTGGGTAACGGCTGCAGATGAAATGCCTGCATCGCTGCTTTGTTCCATCTACCCGACACCCCACACGTGCACGCGTGTACCCGATGTCACATCAGCACGACTCCCATCTGCGCACTACTATAGCGGACCCAGGCTTGAACATTCACCTTCAATACTCCCATTAGCAACAAAGGTCTCACTTGAAAGCAACCCATGCATAGCGAATCAGCATTAGTGTTAGGAAGGGGGACCCCACCGGCAATCCTCCGGGGATCTACAGGGTGTCATTAACAAGATGAAAGCTTATGTAGGAACAGCCACGTCGCATCAACTGATCTTAAATAGTAAACGAACAAAAACGTGTTTGTAACAATGTGACTTTTGGACATACTGGATCCTCTGTCACAGGCCCTGTATCCGGTCTGCCAGTCCCATCCTGTTTTACGCCCCAACTGTCGATTCATTGTGCAAGTCAGGAAGATGTTTTGGCTCTAACACCCTCGACAACGACCCAGCTTAACACAGGCAGAGCTTTCATACACAATGTGCGAGCTAAACAATCAACGCCAACTGAAGAATTAATTGTAGGCAACATGTCCCGGGATAAAGTGTCTCTATGATAAACAACTAAAACTGCACAAAAAGCCTGTTTCTTACTGGAGGAATAGATATATATATTATGCTAATATGTAATACGTATTTGTATGTATACAACAAAGTGCACGTGTGTATGTTTGATGTGTCACGTGCGTCAGTGATTACCGCAGTGAAGTGTATTATATTCATTCATCTTTGCATGCAATGTGTCTCTGTCTGCGTGTGTGTGTGTGTGTGTGTGTTTTTTTTTATGCTCGCACGTACGTGCATGTGTAAATAATGTGTAAAAGACACAACAATGGGCATCAGACGCCGCTCCCTGATATGCACCCTAACCCCACCCTACACCACCCCATGTATTGTAGGAATGTCAGAGGAAGAATGCGCTCACGAGAAGTGTTGTTCACCGAGTGCCCTCTCCTACTTCTCTCCATCGCCCCTTGTGCGAACACGACACCGGCATCTGCGACGATTGGTGTAACTGGATAACGAGAGGACCAGGGGGCCACCCACACCTCTTGTTACTGCAGTACAAATTACTACGTAATTCACAGAGTGAATATTGTCAGCAATATGGGCGAACAATTATTTACGCACTTTGCGTACAAAATGTCAGCGGATGTGAGATTCATCCTGTGTATCGCTGTGTGTCTCCAACAAAGCTAGTGGAAGATGCCTGTGGACTAACTGCTAGCCTCCTCTTATGACCTACCGTACAATGGGGTGGGAGCCAGAAGCGAACAACTTTATATTCCTTTCCCGTTTTGTGCAACAGGTTAAAGGTGAAATATTAAATAGAATAATAGATGATGATTGTTATTATTAATGAGTCGCTGACTCACACACGTAAATTCACACACGTGACCCACCACATCCTCCCACACCTTTGTCGTCTATGTTTAAAGAGTTACTTTAATACACGTGTATGTGGGTTTTGTCTACGCGCGCGCCTGTGTGTTCACTCATGCACGTGTGCACGTGGGCTTGTGATTGAGAAAGAGACGTGTGTGTGTGTGTGTGTGTGTGTGTGTGAGAAAGAGAGAGAGAGATTTCAGGTGTACATCCATCACCTACCTCTGCATCTCGTCACTCCGCGAAACCTTCATAGCGCCTCTCAGAACAGTAAAACCAACAGCCTTGCTTGTACTCTCCGTTCGTCAGCACTCGCTATACACCCGACGACAACTACCACCTGGTGTGTTCTTCACGCGCATCGCCCTACTACACTGACGTTGACACCGACCCCACAACACGGGACTTGAATTAAACCTCCAGTGTCTGAGTCTCCACCTACCCGACAACACGGGACTTGAAACTTCCAGTGTCAAACTGTCCACCTACCCGACAACTCGGGACATTGAAACTTCCAGTGTCAAACTGTCCACCTACCCGACAACACGGGACTTGAAACTTCCAGTGTCAAACTGTCCACCTACCCGACAACACGGGACATTGAAACTTCCAGTGTCAAACTGTCCACCTACCCGACAACACGGGACTTGAAACTTCCAGTGTCAAACTGTCCACCTACCCGACAACACGGGACATTGAAACTTCCAGTGTCAAACTGTCCACCTACCCGACAACACGGGACTTGAAACTTTCACAGCATCAAACTCTTCATTTCCCGACAGACAAGGGAGGTCAGCCCCGAGCTACTGAAGAGGGCCACGACCGAAGGCTTGACAGAGCTCGAGGCAATACTCTGTCGCAGTAAAACTCGAAACCTCTATTCGTCTGTTTAGTAAACTGCATCAAGCCTGAAGTAAACGTCACGTGGTTTCTGGATTTAAAAAAAAAAAAAAGTCCGAAATATCGGTCAAGCCTCTTGCGAGTACCAGGACCCCCACCCCCACCCCTCCAGCCACTCCGATGACAAGCCACGCGTGACTCGACACAAGTTCTGACTCGACTGATTGGCTGATACCACACGGGGCGGGTACTTCCACCCGTCCCTCATCAGACTAATCGTCCGCAGTACGTTGGTTTCTATCAGTGAAACGTCGCTCACTTTATCTCATCTTCAGGCAGGGGGGTTATCAGAAGTCGACGACAGAGGAAAAAAAAAAAAAAATCATCCGTGTTGCAGCTCCCAGTCGTAAACAGATTTGTCCAACCGGGGAAATTAGTTGTCTGTCACCTGCAGCGTCAACTACACTGCAACCGCCTGTTGATGCGTAGTCATACACCGACGACCTTCGACACGCACAGGTGTTCATGTCACGTGACCCACGCGACAGCTGGCAACACGCCTCCCGTTAGTTGAGTGTTGCTGTCGTGTTAGTCTGCTCCTCGCTCTCGTTACCGACACGCTGCGCCCAGGCTGACACTTTGTGCTCAAACTGACATCTAGTGCTGAAAGTGATGTGTTGTGCTGAACCGGGGACGTGACGAGCTGAAACTGATGGCACGTGCAAACAATATTTGTCCTGAAAGTAACTGTTGAAACTGACATCTAATGCTTAAAAGTAACATTAATTGCTGAAACGGACAGAAAGTGATCTGACACGTGACACCCTGCCAGTCACCGATTGTTTTTTGGGGGAGGGGGGATAGGGGAAGTTGGCGGGGAGGCCCGACGCACGTGCGGATTCGATACCAGTATGCCACCTGACACGTGCATCTCTTTTCCAGTTCCACTAGAAAGTTGTACTTCCGTTACTCTCACCCCCCAGAGAGAAAACACCCCCAAGGGACGACTGATGTGAGATAACCAATCTTATCCTTCCCACCTGTTACTCTGCTTCTCCGCACGTGGAACTTCCTGTCCCCCTCCCCCGCTCCGTTTATATAACTCGACTGCTTCAACACCGCCCTGTAAGCTCTCCGATGTCATAAATCGCGTACTCGTACTCCATCACCCACTCCACAAGATCCCGGAAAAGGGGTGGGACCCTATAATAGCAGGAGTCCCTTTTTTAAGCCGAGAACTGGGACGGTGCAAGGTATGTGATCTTGATCACGTGACCAATTTGCAAGCTACGAGGAGCTAGGGGCAGACGGCTAGACTCATAAATGCAGTCGTCGCCCTTTTCCTCCAGTCCATTCAGTAGCCAGCGAAAGGTATGAAGCCGCCAATATTTCCTTTCATCGTGGAAGGCGGAGAATGTAAGTGGGTCCCAGTGGGAGGGAGTGGAGGAAGTGCTGTACCTACCACCGTGTGCCTCTGTGCTTCAAAGGTGAGGCGGCGAAAGTTTGAGTCCAGCCTCAGTATTCAAAAGCATCTTGCTCCCAAATCACCATTCCAAGACAGAATTTTCCGATAAAATAATGTGAGCGCCTTTTCCGTGATTCTAATGGCAATAACGAGTTTCGGAATATCTGAATCCTTATAAGCACTTTCCCTAAAAATCGCTTACACATTCTCTAACACCTGTGTATCGGTGAAATATGTCATCGTCTACAAGATGATAAAGATCACGTGCATGCACTCTATACCACCAAATAAAATGTTTGAGATGAAATCCTTCAGAAGGCCATAACACAACAACAGCTGTACAGATGCGCGGACAAACCCACTTGAGAACTTGATATCTAACGGCTATTTTTGGAACTTTTTTTTTCTAGCGGGAGCAAGTTGTTAGTGAGATAGGGTATTAACAACTCCAACTGTACTTTTATTTTATTTCTTGTTGTCCTCATTGGATGGTTTCGTGGGTGCTTATAAGAGTTTTGCACAGTGGAAAAAGGCGATGAACAGGGGAGAAAAAAAAAGAGTGACTGGAGAAGATTCCTCATCGGGCAGCCCTGCGTACAGGTGTCACACCCCAGGACAAGTGCGAGTGCACTCAGATGAAATTTGAACCCCGTGACCGTACGATCTTCACGCCAGGGATAACAAGCGGGTCGCCTCGCCATTCTGTTCACAGTGTCAAGACTCGCGTGACAAGCGGAGGAAACACGGAGGGGTAGCAGTAGTCACATCAGGTGCAGTGTCTCAGACCCACCACGATCCGCACCGCCGTGCGCCGCGTGCGACAAAGGGGCGAGGAATGCGATCAACCGAGCGTGTGAGAGACTTTGATCGAGTACAGTCATGTCAGCAGTTCCTCGAGCTGCCGCGCCCTCCTTCTTGATGTACCACCCGTCCACCCTTGTTAGCGAAGTTAGAGCAAAGGCCTATTCTCACGCTGCAATGTTTTCATGGTTTGCACGTACAAGATTTTGCCTGCTAGGCACCGTTCTACTCTCACGTAGCAAGTCCACTCGCTAGTGTCCTGCTAGGTGACGTCATCCGCGCAGCGCATTGTGGGTAGTCGATAAAATGGCAGACAATCAGATACTTTCGGAAGCTACTGCTACTACGTTAATAACATTGTCTGATGAAGTAGGCAGAGAGAAAAGAAGAAAAAAAAGATGTGGGTGAGGGGTGGGTAGTGCGAAGGAGTCGCTTAGATGCCTTATTTTCATGTCCTCTAAAAGAAATATCTTCGGAAGACTCGACAGAATGCAGACGCTTTTTGCGAATGTCGTCTGCAACGTTTGAAGAACTTTTATATCTGATGGAGGCTGCCCAGAGCACGAGCAATTTCAATTCAGGCAATCTTGGCCTTATCTCGGTTGAGATACTCGGGACTGGCAGTGTCGAACAGACACGGGTAGTTTTCCCACATACAAATCATACTCGTACACATTTCCTCTGACCACATCGCCATTTCTTAATTTGGAGGTAAAAGGGAGGCGACTGTGTTCAAGCATTCCGATTGGCTACACCATGTAATGTAGGTCAGGCTCTGCAAGAAAATAGAACCGCGTCCTATCCGTGAAAACCTCGATGTAAAGCCCCCCACCCAGCCATGGTAGGACCTTTCCGAGTTTTGCACACGAGTTCTGCCATATTGTCAAATTTTTTCCAAGGCGAGTTGTTAAAAAAAATGTGTAGTTTGCCTATCCTTGAATTGTAGTTACTAAATATTGTCGTTCTCTCTTTTGATTTGTTATTTAAATTAATTGTCGAATTTTTCATTTGATCTATAATGATATTTGTGTGTGTTTATACTTCATTGAAAGAATAATTGTCCAGTTCTCTCTTTTTCTCTCGTGTCATATTATCTCATCGACACCCATCTCTACTCCAACGCCTGATATGCCCCATGTACCCACATATCCTCGTACACGAAACAGTGAAAATCAGAATTTACTACAGCAGCATTTTTTTTAACCTTTGTTATCAAATTTCTCATGATCTGCAATGGCGTGCCATGACCTTTTTCAGGCCGTTTGGTGTTCGAGACCTCAGTTTTTCTCGGTGACAGCTGTTTGTGAAGGCGGTGCCTATCCCTCGCAGCCTTACCCAGCCATCTATTGAGGTAGGTACCCATCCCGACAGATGTGTCAAGTGGGGGGAAAGGTTTTGCGCCAAACGGGTATCGAACCGGTGTGCGTCTCACTCTAATCCCCCCCCCCCCGTCACCTCTGTTATCCGCTTCTCCTTTGACGGAAAATTGCCCATCAAATAAAGTTCAAAGTTCTCTCGCGCTTTCACCGTCTCAAATTATCGTTTAGCCACTTCTTCGTACCTCCTATCACGCACACAAGTATCTCTAATCAAATTGACACGAAACGCACAAACAGTTATTGCGCACCACCTACAATAGACGACACTTGCATGTTGACCCTTGATGGCCGACATAAGGTAGTCTGCCCTCCCGTATGTAAATAATGGCACCCGCTATTTTCACCGCCGCCGCCGGCTTGTCTGGGGCGATATTACAACTGCACGCGTAATCTTCCGAAGGTAAATCACATCAGCCATCACGTGACAACGTATCGCGTGTCGCAGCCTCCGTGCTGATCACGTGTCACTGACTCCCATTGTACACTCGTCAGTCTGCACACACTGGCAGACAAGGTGTGTCTGTGCAAAACGAACACAAGCGTCGCAAATAAACTCACAAAAAATATATAAAAAAGTGTGGGTGTTGAAGGACAATAAATACTGCGTACAGGTCCGCACACATTTTTTTCGGGTGCTGACGAGCGGAGCGACTAACGACTAACGTCTCTATAAAGTCCTTGGGTTCGTGTCCCGGTTACACTATGTTGATCCCATTCATAGCACAGAGATTGGCTATCTCCACTTGTGATATGTCACTATTTCTCGCGGTGTTCATTCATTTAACATTATCTCTGGTGTCTATTCATCTACTGAATACCTCTAACAAATGGAACGTTGTGACCGATAAAAGATGCCGACGCCAAGTAAGACAGAAATTAAGAAAGGAAAAAGGTGAAAAACTGTGAGAAAAATAAAGAAAAAAGTGAAACACAAGGGGAAAAGGTTGTTAAGGATAGTTTAAAAAAGCAAATGAAAACACGAAATTACAAAAAAAAAGAAAGAAAAGAAAAAACTGAATAAAACAAAGAAAAAAAACCGAGCCTAAGCAAAAAACCAATTAGTAACAAAAGAAATAACAAGAACAACAGGAACAAAAAGAAACAACTAAATAACAAGCAAACGAAAACAATAAAAAAGAATAACAAAAGAAAGGAAAGAAAGCACCAGGAAAGAAAAACTTTGGGGAAGGATAGTTATGGATGGTTAATTTCTTTCCTAGATCCCAGACACATCCCATAAAGATTTGTCGGAATTTCACGGTACACATCTCTGGAGCTCTCATCTTAAATGGGAAGGGCCAAGACCAGCTACAAAGGTGTTATCTGACCGGAGGTCACAAGAGGTATAACCAACGATCGACGTATAACCGACATTCCTCGGTCACATACCCGGGGGATTGTATTCCACCACCTGGGTGTCAGGGGAGAAAACCTCAGTGCCCGTCATGTCACAATAACCCGACATCCTTCTACACATTCTTCTTCTTCTACCGACTGCTTCCCCGTCAAACATTTATAATCAATAATATATGTTTTGTTTTCTTTTTTTTTTAGACATCTGTCACTGACACACGAATCATTCATTCGTTAAATTCAGCCTGCATTTTCGCCGAAACATCAAAAATAAAAATAAGTTAAGGGCATTAGAATTTATTGGCTCATGGGGAAGTGAACCAAAGGTGACGCCACATTTTACCTCAGACCAGGAACTGATTGTCATAACTAATAAGTTAGTTCACCAAAACACATGGCTGTTAAAACAACACAAGAGCTTGTTATCTACAAACAGTTATTACAGGCAACCCGGACTACGCAGGAGTTCAACATGCATCGTCCTTTGCCCGGAAGCTGAAGAAAGTGGGCCCCGAAATTTCTGGATTTCGCATCTACCTTCCCTCTTCCTTCATTTTACTCATAAATAATCCGGAAATAGCCAGTGGCAGTATAGCTTTATCATCGCACGTCGTCAGTAACCGACCTGACGAGAAGACCACGTGAACTGATAACGGTGCTTGACGATTTTCTAGATAAGCCAGAGGCGACAGACAGTCTTCACAGGCCAAGGTGTGACACGAGTGTCAACAGTTTAGGTGATGAAGGGAGCGAGCAATGAGGGTAGGAAGAAGAGAGAGCAGATATCAACTAATAAAAGGATGATTCCCGAAATTGTTTTGAAACTGGTTTTGATTACTGTTGCTTCATATCAAGGTATAGACAAAATAAACTCACATCTACTGCATTAGGGAAGCGGATGGCCGAGTGGTTAGAGCGCTAGCGTTCGAACCGAGAGCGAGCTGGTTCAATACCCGATAAGCGCAGCAAACGTCTCCCTGTCGACCCAGCTGACGGGAATGGGGTACCTGACTCCATAGAGGGTTGGCCCCGAGAAAAGTGGGGTCTCTAACACCTCACTCCCCAACGACCTGAACAGGTTATGGGATGATGTACCTTTACCTTACTGCATTATTGTATAATGGACAATGGTGATACACAAATATAGTTGTTGCCTGTACATGGCTCCTTAAGGAGTATCAAGGAATGAGGATGTACGGGGCTGCAAAGTCTTGAATCATTGTGTATCAGTTTTCTGACCCATCCCACCCAAACCAATACAGTCTCCTGTGTCTGCATCGTATGGAGAAAGGGGTAGAAACAGTTTTACGTCCGTGATTTTACAAACAAGAGCCTCATTGACAAAATTCTCATGTGTAGCTGTGTCAGCGATACCGCCACAGTGTAAGTCAAGACTAGACTATTAATCTCTGCAGCGGGTATCGAAGTTACCAAGCCCCTCATCATTCCACACTTAACCAGGCGCCATGCTGCCCAGCCATGTGTGGTGATTAGCGCCACGTGCACGGCTGTCAAGTATGCCAGGAATGGAAGCGGCTCATGTAAAATGAACACGCGTTAGCAGTATGGAAAGAGGGAAGAGTCACAAATGCAGAATAAAAAATAAAATAATTACAAAATAAAGAAAACGGACTGAGATAAGAAAAACAAAAAAGACAAAGACAGCAAGTAAAGCTAGCACGTGACACCTTCAGCTCAACATACAGTGGCACCTCGAGTTATGAGCTCCAGCAAAATTTCTGCTCGAGTTACAAACGTTGTTCCGAGTTACGAACAGCTGAGCATCGGGATCCTACCGGTAGTTGGCGCGTCGGCGTATTTATTGAAAAGGGAGGCAAGTGAAGATGCCGAAAGTGCAGCCAAAAAAGGCAAAAACAGATGATTAGTGTAAAATGTATTATACGTACGTAAATGTTAAGTTAAAAATTAAGAAAGTTGAATTATAAGAAAATTTATTTTTTACAGTTTACGTAATTTCGTGCAAAGAAAGTTTATTTTCCTACAATTTAATTCTATGAATTCATTTAAAGTAAAGAGTGTGCAACTGTAGTTTTGTATAAAGTGTCAGAAATTGCTGTATCTACGCTTCGTTCCGTGCCAGTATCCCTTCCCCCCTCCCTCTCCCCTCAACCACTCTCCATTAGTCGCACTCATATCTGTCGTCAAGATAAGATTACAGTACCGTATCATATTTTTTTCTTACTGTACTTCTAAATCTTTCTTTTATTTATTTATTATTTGTATAATTTGAAGTTTTCCGTGTGTGTTTCTTAATTAAAAACATGTAATTGAGGAAATTTTGGGGACTTGTCAACGGGGCTGGAACAGATTAATCCGATTTCCATTATTTTAAATGGGAAAATTCGTTTGAGTTACGAGCATTCCTAGTTACGAGCACGGCTCCGGAACGAATTAAATTCGTAACTCGAGGTACCACGGTATATACCAGCTCTTAAACTCCCCCCGCCCCCCACCAAAAAAAAACCTTGTTAAAATATGCTGTTGGTGTATCACTCTGGATTATCTTCAACATCCGCATAATCCATGGATTCACAGACAAAAGGAAGGGTGTTCTCAGCAAATGATTAATGAGCTATGAGTTTTCAAACTGTTCTTACAACATTCTTTGCAAGAAATTACTTATGAATTAATTATACATATAATTCTCCTTACTATTAAACAGAATTTTAGTTTTCATAAAATGGAAAATTCTAAACTCCTTACGTATTGGTTTATCTTGGTTATACTTGATACTGTTTGTACCGTCAGTGTACTTGTGACTGAGTCATCTGCATTCTGTGCTGTGAATGGTTATAATTAGACGTCGCCAGTCTCCGCAATCTGGTACATCTAGCCGTTAACTTTGACCCCTGCTAGTCTTGGCATTTCCACCTGCTGCTGACACTGCTGCGGGCTGTATAATCTGAGCGCGGACACTCATCTCAGCTGTGCGGCTGACCGGTCCAGCTGGACGGACGAGAACACGTCAGCGCTCGGCCGTCAGTCAACGTCAGCTTGACATCCGTCGGCGCCACCGGGGCGACCAGCCACGCGTTCCGCAACGCAGGCGCCCGCTTGCGCTCACGGGCGCTCACGCACGTTTCGCTGCTGAACGGCCTGCGCGTCACGTGGGCGCCCGCGAGCCTCGTTTGGAGGTAGCGCGCCAAGGACCATGTGCTAAGGACCTTGTAAAAATCAAAGATGGCTGACAACATTGTAGGTTTCAAGTTCGCAGACGCCACTAGTTGGTGTACAAGCGAAGAAGTACACAGTTCACAAGGAGGTGCATGTTTGTCTTGTTTGTACACACTGTTTAGTTAAGTTTTCATTTGGATTTTGTAATTTTTCATATGATGTAATATTTCACGTGGAACTTATTCAGTCGTCTATGGCTCTTCATTGCCTAGACTACACGAGTTCAGTAATCTAAGAAATGTTAGTAATGACCCATAAATATATATGTTAAGTTTATATTTTATAGCTATTATGCACATTTATATTTGGTCATTATTTTTGAGGATACGTTAGTCACTACTTTAATAGAGTTGCTAATTTTAATTTTTTTTAAATGTAGGCCTACTTTTTTACTTCCATATATTTATCTCTATATTTAATTTACACTGTTGTATTTTTTTTATCTTGCATATGAATGTATTATGCATGTGCAACTAATTTCAATAGTACAGCTTGTGCTATTAAATATACAGCCGTGGTAACATAAGTGCAGTTGTACTGTGACCAAACCTATGCGTTTTTTTGGCATTATCCCGTTTTTATCAATATTCAAAGATTATATTTGTATTACTATTAACAAACAACGCTTTATTAAGAAACACACAATACTTCCACAGCTAGAGACTTTAAATGTGAATAAATATATTTGTTGTAGAGCTTGAAAAGGCTATGTATGAACTGATCCTCTAATAAAGCTTTTCAGATGAAGTGAAAATTGGAGGCTTCACAGAAGCGCAACAGATTGGTGTTTTATACCAATTTGAGAACATTGAAGGTAAGTCTCAAGAACACACATCACATCTATTGTTTTTAGCTGTTGCTTTGCAAGAAAAACTACACCGTCAGAACTCATGTCGATAAACTAGTGGTTGACATTACCACTTCAGTCAGTCTTGTCTACCTACTTTATATGCCTTCTCACTGGTCACTCACTGATGATTTTTGCCAATTTCTTGCAGCACAAGGTTGTGTGGCAAACCAGCCACCAAGCAGTGAAAGTGCACAATCTGAAGGTACGCATCAAGAACCACAAACTAAAAAAGTTTAATTTTCCGAAAGTGGCATAGAGAGATAAGGGTTCGTTTTTAAATATAAACATTAGATACGAACAGAAAAGAATAAGCTATAACTGAGCTGTTGCTAAACTTTGTCAGTGATTGGCAGTACTACTGTAGCCAGTCTAGTTATACCTACATACTTGCTTAATATCTTTTTATATGGCAATTTGTTGCAGCACAAGTTTGTGTGGCAAACCAGCCACCAAGCAGTGAAAGTGTACAATCTGAAGGTAAGCATCAAGAAAAATATGCACATTGCATTTCTTGGTTTTGTTGTTACTGTGCAATAAAAAAGTTAGAACTCGTATCCAATATGCAAAAAAATCACAAACTTTACTATAGTTTATTTTTTCAAAAAGGCATACACAGAACATGATTATTTTTGTAACATTTCATAGGAACACAAAAGAACAAGCATTTTAAGATGTCACTCAACTTTCTCGTTGATTGACAGTACCAATTTAACATAAAACAATCAAACCATAGTTTACTATATTTCTGAGTAAAGTATTTGTAATAAGAGTGAAATAAAGTAGCTGTAGAAAATGTATGAGCTGCCTACTTTTGTTGTATTTTTAATGTGGCATCATACCTTGTCTTACAAAAGGAAAATGCTCTTACAGGTGTTTCAGAATGGATCCCTGAGAGGGTTCTCCTCCTTGTGAAAACATACGAAGAGCAGTTAGAAATGTTCTCTAACTCGGCAATAAAGACCCTTGAAGAGTTGAATGACCTCTGACCGCGTGCCTGACGTGCCTCAAACCCAGCGAGGCGATAAGAGCAAAAAAGCGGGGCCGCTCTGACGTCATCAGACGAAGCCGAGACTGACCGTTTGATGACTGTCAATCTCGTCAAAAAAAGCTGTTAATAATGCGGTGACTTTACACTTTTAAAAACTTTAAAAAAAATCGAAATGATAACATTTAAGCGCATCGTACACAGCCTTTTGTTGTTGTTGTTCAATAAAGAGAGAGAACCAGAATTTTACCTGATAATGGTGCACACGTGACATCAAACTATGCACCCACCCATAGCAAACAGATCGCGAGAACAGCATACTCTGGTCCAAACCCCAGCCAGGAAGATAAACACAACTGTAGCAAATTTCTTTCTCCCTACACACTCCTCCATTCTAAATTCCCCCACAACCCCATCCTCTCCACCCCTTCTCCGCTCTATCTCCGGTCTATCTCCACTGCCAGACCACCATCCCCCCCCCACACACACACACCAATCTGTCTCAAATTCAGACTAAAGACAGCCAAGTCAAACAGAAAAATAAGCCAAGTCAAATAGAAAAAAGAAATGAGGACACCAGCATACAAAGTTCTTATTAAAAAGCTTGGAGACGATTATTTTTCCATTCGCCACACTCTAGACCATATCGTTGGGAACACACACACACGTCCTGATGTTGACCTGATTCGGGTACTTTGCACTCGTCCTGACCACGATGATGTCATACATGATACGCTGTATATTTTCAAGTCGCTGACGCCGTGGAGGAGAAGCGTGGGTAGTCCAAGAAATAAAGAGAGAAACAACTAACATTTAATACAGAGCAAGGTACGTGCAACCAGTGATAGTGTGTGTGAGCCAAATAAAACCAGTGTCGCGGGGCTCACAACTTCACGCCTCAAGAATTTATAAGCTGGAGTGTAAGCTCGAGTATGGAGGTTCTCCATGGAGAGTAATGGCATTTGCAGGCGTGGCTATCATGCCTGCGCTTCGCTGTGTAGTACTTCCGGAAACTAAAACAAGCAATGACAACAAACGAACCAGCCAGTATCCACGGGGCAAAGTTGGCCTCGGGACTACTTAGTCTTTTAGGTTACCCTGACCCTTGGTGCGGGAGATGTAACCTCATTTGGGGACACGCGACTTCAGAAAGAGTACTTTGAGATTATGGTTGGTGTGTGTGTGAACCGTACGTCTGCGTTCTTACGTGCGTCTGTGTCCGTATGGGGGTGTATATGCGAGGTATTATGCGCGCACACACCTGCGTGTATCTACGCCTGTATGTAGCCAAACTCCTGCAGATCAATCACGCTACCTGTCGCAGAAATTTCGATATAAGGCAATTAAAAATCTAACTCACCTGTCTGAGGTGTTTCAAGTTGGCGTTGAATACTCTTGCGGGGGGGAACCCTTTACTATCGTATCCATGGTGACATACTGCTCCCACAGAACCAGGAATGTTCACCAGAACATGTAAGGCGTGTGCACATAGCTTACATGCGACAGACGTGCTCAGTTGAATGCATCTGTTAGAAAGCTAAGCAGTTTATTAAGGAACAGCCACAATGCTAACTCCAGGTGACAGATAACGGGCAGCCAACTTAGTGCTGCTTGAACTCAGCCCTGCAGCGCTGTGCACACACACACACACACAGAGACAACTTCGCTTTGACTCGGGAATACAGCAGGTGGGGGCTCTTTACCCATGCATACAATGCAAATAACCGCCGAGCCCGCGTTTGGTACCTCACACGCGAACCCTGAGACGGTCACGTGACCCACACATGGGACAGGTTGCTGAACCCGGGACGTCGTATAACACCAACCGGTTTTGCCGCGGGCACGGAAGTATATATACATACCTCCGTGATTCCGGGCTTTCAGATGGATATGGAGGTCTGTGCATGATTGGAGGTATGGCACAAGGGGTCGGATTCCATTCTTACGTTTTGTCAAACAATGACAGGTTGGGCAGGTTTTCTCGGCAGCTTCCTGCCATCTTTGACCCCTATATATAGCCATTAACCTTTCTGAACTTAAAAAAAAAACCAGTTTGACTGCTAGCACTTAGCGCTGAGGGTGGTATGTCAATATTAGGGCGGGCCGGTAGCGTCATTTTTTGGAACACTAGCATATCACCGCTTAAGTGAGGATTAGGAGGTAATCGGTTCAGATCTTGCATCAGGTCACAGGAGTCTCTCTCTCTCTCTGGATGTGGGACTTATATATCCACTTATGACTTTCAGTTTGTCTTTTTTTCTTTTTATAATTATTTATTTTGGAGATGGCTGGCATCCATTTCACAGTATCCTCGGCTTACCTCGTTACATCTGTTAAACGAGAATCAATTGAGTGTGGTGTCCCTTCACCTAACAGGCTTGAGGGGACCTGGTCTCCGCGTTTTCGTTTTCTTCTTGGATTTGTTGTGCTTGTAGTGGCTATTGTACCGACTTGCACTTTTTTCTGATGTCACGGCATTGTGTTTGACTGTTTACTTGCCTGTGGATTTTTATTTATTAATATCAACTCTTTCATCGCCGTTAATCCTCTGGCTAACGCCATCACAGTTTCTTCATTCTTACAATTAAGTCGTCCCTGGGATAAGCTTTACATCAGTGCCAAACATTGCTTTTCAACATTGTGCTGCAATTTCCGCTTTGCGATCATCTGGATCTTCTGACGATTTGATCGACGTGTTTGATTATTGCTCTGTTCTGCTCCAGTCCAGTGACTATAGATCTGTCTCATCGACATCTTGATCTATTAATGTCACCCGGCAGAAGAACGAGCTGGCATTTACATTAACTTCACAGAGAGAGAGCCACAGGAATTTTGTCTGTCTTGTGTTTGTAATGCGTGGAGAGCCTGGCTTTGGCTGGAATACCGCGCTATAAAAGCTCACACCATTATTATTATTATTAAATGTGCAACTTTAATAAGTTTGATACTATTACTACTCCTGCATGTTCCCAGTATGGCGAGCTCAGTAGGCTTATAAAGACAGAATTAGACATTTTTAACTCGCAAAGGAGTTCGGTGTGGTGGCGTTTGCCGCTGTTACGGCTTGCGACTCTCCGCTCTCAGGTAGGACCGTAATGAGGTGGGTGGAGCAGCCATGCAATTTTTAGTGCAAACAGAAATAAAAATGCATACAAACGAAGTAAGGGCACCAACATGTTTAGTTGATGAACCAGAAAATCCAGCTTTATTATTTGGTGACGAAACTTAATTGCATGTTTCCGGCTATACTTCCGGCTTGTAAAATAATAATAAAAAATGTTTTAAAAGGTCGCTACGAATTCCAAGGACAGACGTTTTGTGATCTTGAATCCTATACGCGTTAAATGACTCTAGGTGAGACCAAAGACTTTGCGTAAAGCTGCACATCTATAAACGTTTTGCGCACACGGAACTCTGTTTGCTGGTCCAGGGGACGCAACTCATCATTTTCACATAAAGTTTTGCGAGTAGCGCGACTTGACAGCTGGCGTGTGACTTGTCCAATGAAAAGTATTGATAAATGCTTCAGCCAATCAAATGTTACAAGCCATACCGTCATAGGAGTTAAAGAAACTTTTGTTACAAAGGGAAAGTCGATTTTGTTTAGTTTTTTATTAAAGACTGTCTGTTGTTATGGACAAAACTATTGCTAGAAGTAGCGAGTAGTTTTTGAGGATATTTACTGACGCGGTTGTAGTGTTAATGGATGCTTCCTGAAACTGTGACACGCCACAAAACTGATTGCGATACACATTCACGTCGCGTGTCAGCTTGACACGGCACCATGCACATTTCACATTTGCCTTGGTCGTCTTCAGCCTTTTATCTGGATCTATACGCAGTGATAGAAAACATCGTGTCTTTGTCATCGCCAGATTGCATCGCATTTCGTAAGCACTTTGATGTTTATTGTTTCATGACTTTCGAGAAATCTGGTCGCCAAGCTTCTGTACTAGACCTAATACAGAAATGTTCATAGTAACGGTATTTTCTTGATGAAATAATTTGTAAATTTGTAGCAAACAGGTAATTTATTAGATATTAAAATAGGGTTGCTAATTTTGATTCATTTCATTCATTTATCCCTTGATTAGAAAACGGTTAAGGGACGACCTAAAGAGGTAAAAGGTAAATGTCGTCACTTAACCCTTTTTTTTATGTTGTTTGGGGAGTGAAGTGTGAGAGACTCAATTTTTTCCTGAGGGCGATGCCCGTCTTCTCACCGTTTTGCAACTTGACCTTCTCCAACCCTTTATAGAGTCAGGTACCCATTGCTGGCAGTTGAGGGAGGTTCACTGTGCCACACAGGTATTGAACCGATGTGACTTATGACTTGAGCTGGTTCTTTAACCACTCATTTGTTCACCAGGTGATGAACAGATATGCTGGTCTTTCGGTACTGGTCCTTGGGAAAGAACAACTATATAGACACATCAGTTGAAAAAATTCACCATTGAGGCCTCTCTTGGGCAGGGAATTTCCAGGCCACTGCTTTACATTTGCTAGCTACTTCATTCTCTGCTTCAAGGTATCCTAAAGGACAAGCTTAGACCAGGGCCGGTCATTTCACTTCACAGCGAAAGTCAGTTCACTTCAGCTATGTCCATTTTGTCCCAGGTAGGACCATTTCGCCCTAAGACCGAAAAGTGAAATTGCCCCAGGCCCAAAAGATGAATCTTTGATGAAACAAGTAGCTTTTAAGTAGTACCAAAAAAAAGAAAAGCCTTATGCTGTTTAAAAAATATAGATACGCAAGCTCAGCTGCCCATTTTAAACAGAGGCATGCAAATAAGTTATCCACAATTTTAGTAAACAAAAATGGCCACTTGGCAATACACATACAGAGATTTAATCTTACAATAGCTAATATTGTTTTTAAAAAATCTTTTAAATTAGAAAGATTTTGTCATTATTTTATTGGAAACTTTTATATTTGATGTTAATAGCTACTTGTTTCATCCGTGGTCAATCGTCTTTTGGTCTTGAGACGATTTGACTTTTCGGCCTTGAAATGAAGTGGTCCTACCTGGGATGAATTGACTTTGTTTAGACATAGTGTTGTGCCCGATCACATGACTGAACCAGACCAGCATGCATCACTTCACTGCTGTGAGAAGTTTCATAGAGGCTTATGACTATTACGATTTCTAGATTTCTCTATTTAAATGGGATAGCAGATTCCTTGTTTCAGCAGAATCAGGATTACAAGGAGTTTGCACTTGGTAGCAGAGCTGATGCTGTTTCTGCATCAAATTCTGTCTAGCTTGGCCATTGCTACTGTTGTTGCAATGCTGATCTAGATATCTGCCATGAAACTGCCATCGTTAGAAATGACAGCTTACAAGTACTTAAAGCTGTTTGCCTCTTTGAGCTTTACGCAATCCATGCATATCTTTGTTTTGCCATTACCATTAACTACGCCTTTGCTCTTGTCAGTGCTAGTGTCCATTGATATGCCTTAGAGCTTTATGTTATAAACTTTGACCTGCTTATAGTGACTGTGGAAATATTAGATTTAAAAATATGAAGGCAGCTACAGTGTTGTATTTGTTACCATAGTAAGTTATTAATCTGTAAGTTTATTCTAATCACATTCAGAATTAATCTAAACCAGATTATAAGTCAGATCCATCAATACTGGCTTATTCATGATCTTGGAATGGTGGTGGTGGCAGGGAAGATTATAAGGTCATGACAGTGCTAAGCAGCTTGTCTTGTGAAGTTATTAATATTGCTTTAGTGGTTGTTACTTATTTGTAGAATAAGGTGATTGGTAAGTGGCATAATTTTAAGTTAACATTTTATTAACAGAATCAAATGCCATGACAAGTGAAATATCCTAAATGTGATGTTGTTACTATAGCTATGTCATTTATTAATGAATTTTACTTGGCCATCTACAAAGTCTGGTATCATCTGCACTGACAGAAAACAATATGATCTTTTAACTGCATCATTGCACAGATTTATATAAGCTGTTTTGTTTCTCAAAGAAATTTCTAATCTGGCTCTTACAATGTCCCTTAATTTTAATATGGAAGAATCCTTACTTGTCCATCTGGTAACTTATTTTTTCATTTCATTTGTTTGGCCATAATTTTTCATAAGTATTTTTTCTATATGTGTGACTAAGTAGATGTTTGTGGTGGTGAATTTATTCCAGCAGAATTCCGGTAGAAGTGTACCACTGAACGCTAGCTTTGAGAAAGCTTTTGAAAACTAGTTGAAGTTCCAAATCCAAAGTAAGACATTATGTTATAAAAGGATATACTCACATAATCTTTTTGTTGATATTTTTTGTCAAGCTGCTTACAAGTTGTGCAAAACACTTTTATGGGTTTATGTGTGTGTAAATGCTTTTGTTATTTGCATTTTTCCCACTAATGAAGGAAATCAAAACAGTTATTTTCTGTCAGCATAATATACTTCTCTTCACATATTTTCTCTTCTTTGTTGTTGTTCACCAACTTTCTGTTCAGTTTCTCATTGCCAGTTCAATGAACATTCGTTTTTCAGAATTTTCATGAGTGGAATAACACTGAAGATGAATGATTGCAAAGCCCAGTTTGAAGAGGTATGGTTGACTTAAAAGTTTTACATCTGTATAATGTGTTCATTGTTAGTTTTCTAAGCTTACAATTTTAACAAAACATTTCATTTGTATTGTTATTGCAGTAATAGAACATGCATATTTTCAATAAAAGAAAAGATAATTGAACATCTGACTGTGCTTTTTTAAATTTCAGTTTAAGAATCTGTGTGCTAGGCTGCTTCGAGGTGAGAATTTGCAGTTCCTTCGACTTATTCAGAAACGTTACGACAGTTGCAATGAACAGTTCCGCAACTCCCCACAGATGCAAGAACTGCTAAAGAGAACAAGCTCCAAACTGATGAATGATGAAAAGCACATGTTTATTCACCTGAGAGACTTTGTCACCGAACTGAAAGCCTGGGCAGTTCATAGCAACTCATCGATATTTAATGCAAATGGCCACAAGCGCAAAGCACCTGATGGGGGTGAAGGCATTGCCAAGAGGCCAAGAGCAGATGACACTGTCCACAAAACACAAAGTTTGCAGTCAAGAAAATTGTCCTTAAAGGAAGGTTTGCAGCAGGTCAGTCGGCCTTCACCAGCATCAAACAGTTTGCCATCATCACCTAGAACTTGTGTTGTAAATTCAGCTGACAAGATCCATGTTCAGCATGACAGCTCAACAAATAATCATCCAAAAGTGAAACTGATAAAACTTGATGGCAAGTTTTTGAATGGAACAGCTAGCGTAGAAAGTGATCATAAAAACACTTTCCTTCATAGTATTGGGTTGAGTGAAAGGAGCAGCAATAATAGGGAAAGCAGTGAAAAGTTATTACAAAAACGAAATTCCACATCCTTAGAGGCAGCAAGAGTTTTGAATAAACCTACGGATGACTGCATTATTTCCAGCATGGATAGTTCAGATTTGGCAGCTGACACCACTGTGATATGGAAATCCAAGGAACAAACCAGTGCGCTCACTGTTGCAGACTGTGGCAGGAGTGTGTCACCATCAGATAGTGATGAAAAAAGCTGCATGTTTGATGCTACTGTCCTAATGTCAGTAGACGGTGGGGAGACAGCCAAGAAAATAACGAAACAGGAGAACGTTTCGTTAACACATGAGGGTTTAGAAGAGTCGAAGCAAGCGAAGCATGTCAGGAGGCTTGAACGTTTGCTGGAGGTAATTAAAAACTGGAAGTAATTAATAACACTGTCATTTTCTACTGTTGTTCTTTTCTCATCAAATTATTAATGTATGTGTCAAATGATATTTCAAGGAATGAATTCATAGAGAGCTTCTTCAAGCTAAGAATGGGAGCTGACTTCACATGGTAAAAAGGTGTGAGACGTGAAGCTTGAGAGACAAATGAAAGTCCTGTTTTCACATCATGTAAAAATAATGATAAGGCTAAAGTACAGCAGATTTTGCTGCTTGTTGCCAGGTTTGGTAATCAGCATCAGACGTACTTGGCACACAGTTAACGCATGTAGAGGATTTTATTTTCATGGCATTTCTTCCTTGCACCTTTTTCTGTTTTAGTTTATTATAACATTTTAAAAATCATTTTACTAGAGTGATGAATTCCTCAGTTGTCTACCATTTGTTAGAGTAATCAGTCTTGGGTCATCAAAAAGTAGATTTCATTTACATGGATAGAAATATGTTTGCAGCAAATCCGCGACAAGATTGAACAGATTCGAGAAGCAGAGCTGTCTCTAAATGACTTGGATGCCGAAGACTCATCATATATCCTTGAGGACCGGCTCCAGAAGAAGTTTGTCAAAGTTTGGAAGAGACTGTGTGAGCTGACAGGCAGGATGCCTTCCACTGGGAGGCCTGTGGAGAAGGTCTTCAAGTATGAGGGTAAGAGGTTCCCTTTTTTGCCATTCCCAGGCATTACCTCCCTTTACCAAAGATGCCAAAACTGCAGATTCATATATTTGCAATTTGAAATAAATTGCATTATTACTGTGCAAAATAGCTGAAATATTCATGTTCCATCCTGCACAACATGCTTCTGGTGATTTTTACAGTGGGTGTATTTTCACTGTGCTACATTATGAAGCTCAAAAGTTACTTCCATATACAAAGTGACTATAATAATAATAATAATAATAGTGAAGATTTTTATAGCGCATATTCACACTCATAGAGAGCATGCTCTTAGCGCTTAAAACGAGGAAGAGACGTGGACTAAGTAGACACAGAACAAAGGGGACGAAAGAAAACGACAGTACTGACGAAACAGAAAACATTAAAAGGCATCAAGTAACAGGAACAGAAAAATATAGTGATTCTGCGAGAAAGATGGGTAAAGTAGCAAGAGGGAAGGGGGCGGGGTTAAGAAGGACGAGCATTGTGCGGACTGTGTTAGGAGAAATGCTCAAGGAAGAGGTGCGTTTTCAGTGCAGATTTGAAAGATTCAGTTGTAGGAAGGTGGCGGATATGGAAAGGAAGAGAGTTCCATTGTTTTGCAGCACAGTAGCCAAAAGTCCTGTGACCATATGTTGTTGTTCTGGTGACAGGAACAGTTAGAACTATGAGAAGTATGTCTTAAGACTGATGCATAGTTTGAGGAATCAACATTTTACACCTTTTTAAATTCATTGGTGTTAGAATCTGAAATAAGTTATTTTGCTTTTATGCCTGTGTGTTAATAACAAATAAAGTGAATTGAGTTCATTCTGTGTGGAGAAATGTGCTTTATAAATTCACAGATTATAATAATATTTTGGTCTCTGTTGTCTTCATGGCTTAGACCTCTGGTTTGAATAGGAATGTTGTCTACCTGTTATAGTCTTGTTCAAAATGCCCAAAAGAGAATAGTTCAAAGAATAGCAATAGTAGTAAGAGTACACAAAACAGTTTTTGAATGTGTGTATTATGTATATTTAACTTAACTAATATAAATATATAATATAGTTGACAGAATATCTATAAATATAGTTAATTGAATTCAAATCTATAGTATAAAATATAGTTATTTGAATATAAATATAGTGTATATAGTTAATGGAAGTCAAACATATAGTTTGAATACAGTTAACGGAATATACTTATATATTGTATAACTATAGTTAACTGACAGTATATAGTGAATAAATATTTTTAACTCAGTATTTCTGGAGTCCATAAAGTAAGGTTTGTTGTAATAAATAACATGATACACTTTGATGTATTTCCATAAGCAGATCTGTTACCTTTCGTGTTACTCTTGAAAAATCTTCTATTTTGTTTTTTATTTTTGTAAACGAGCAGGTACACGGTATCCAGAGCTCAATCGAAAGATTTCAAAGTTTGTAAACAGACGCAAAATTTTTCCTGACTACCACGACATATGTGGAATTGTGAAGAAAGTGAACACAAGACTGAATCTAAAGCTAAAGTAAGCAGATGTAAAATCTTACATGTAGGAAACATGTATGTCATTAATGTGAACATGCAGGAAAATGTGGATATCACACATTGCTTATTTCAAATGACAGATATGCATATTATTTTGTATTTCATGTGTAAAATGCTTGATTGATTGATGGATATGATGGAAAATGTTTTAAAGATTTTTTTCATCTTGGACTCATTTGAATCAGTTTTTCTGTTTTGACATCAGATAAAACTGCTAATGATGGTAATTTTTCATTCATTATGCTCAATCAGTAGAATAGATTCAAATTATTAGGGAGAAGAAGCAAGGAAAATGTCTGTAGAAGATTGTTGACTGGTGTTTGTGTTTAATTGAAGTGCAAATCAAGTCAACAACATTTCAAGAGAAGCATTTTTGGATGTTGGTGAAGCACTGCAAAGTCGTCGACACAAAGATTTTATCAGTACCTTTCGTTCAAAGCAGACTTTGGAATTCAGGTACTCCAACATTTTTGTATCTTTATAAAGGATATGTGTTTGTGTATGTGTGTGTATATATATATATATCTTAAATATATGTTTTAATGTTTAGTGAGATATTTCTGATAAGGGCATTTTCTTAAGGCTCCAGCTCTCGCAAACTGAATATTGTAGATGGTCAGTTTTGTTTATTAATTGTACAGAAGTGGTCCCCCTTAAAAGCAATTATTTCTCTGCACAGAAAAAATGTCATTTATGTCATCCATCATTTCAACTGGATAAAATTTCATGGCAATTTCTGCTAGGAGTGACCAGGATCCAGCTTTCTTTGATGAAGACTTGCAGCGGAAATTGAATGAAAATCGCCGCATTGGAATGTCTCGCCTTGATGAGGTATGTTTAGTTTTAAATTTAATAGTAAATCATATCTTAGAACGAACAACCCTGATGTTTGTCAATTATTTAGGGGATATTTCTGTTCCTGTGAGCCTGTGTTAGATACGATGGGTAAAAGAAATTTTGCTTTTGAGACAATTATCATGACTTTGTGCACACAGGCGTTGTCCCCTGGATGTTTCCTTTATAATTTACTGAACAGGTTGTCTCAAATTGACCGCAAGTAACACAAAAATAAGAAATGAAAGAAAACTTCAAAAATGTATAAGATGAATGAATCTTATTATGGCTTTGTAACAGCACTGTTAGTACAAGGATTTTCTTTATAGTCTGCAGCTGATGTACAGAGCCCCCAGGTATATTTTCAACCAAGGCAGAGATATACCGATCATGCTAAATGTCAAATATTGATCATGCTTTTTTGAACAAAGTTTTTTAGCATTTAACATATTTCTTAGTCTTTCTTACTTTGGATGAATGTTTATGCCAGAAACTTGTCTGTGGAGCACAGACTATCTGACCAACAGACCTCAGTTTATAAGAATTTCTAGTAATGTCGTTTCTGATACTCTGGATATCAAAACTGGTGCTCCCCAAGAGACTGTACACTCCTTTCTTGTTTGCCCTGTACACGTCAAGTGTAGACACAGGAACAAAAACTGCCCTATAGTTAAATTTGCCTACAACTGTGGTCTCACAGGGCTTATTTCCAATGATGATGACTCCTACTACAGACAGGAGATTGAATATTTTGTTACATGGGGTCATGATAATTTAGAGTCGAATGTTTGTCATATGATAACTAGGAATAGGGATATACCATTGGTGTTGCATTTCTGCTTCTTACACGAGTCAAGCAAATGCGCTGGTACACAGGCTATCGTAGGGTAGAGTAGCCATGGGAACAAGTTAGCTGGTGAGTTAGCTGGTAAGGTGGCGTTACGGCAACAGTCGCCTTTGATGGTACCAGACTGTGCGGTGGACAAAAAGGCCAGGTATGCTTCACTGCCGTTTATCTGCCTGGGATCAGCTAGGTCGGGAACTTCTGGCGGCTTATGTCAGCACTAGCGCAGGATGGAAACAGGGAACGGCAGTTATTGCTGCAGGGGATCTTCCAAAAGAGGGGAGACTGGCAGTGATCATAGGCCAGGATGCGACCGTTAATTGCAAAGCTGCGGTACACACAGTATAGGACAACAGCACTTGCTGTTATTGCCACTGACAGGACACCAGTAGTGAATAGAGAGCCAGCCGGGATGGCGCCGCAGTCACAGATGGGGTTACCAGCAGGAGGGGGGTAAGAATGAGGTAGAGTGGGCAGGAATAAGTCAAGACTGACCAACTGTCTGTCATGTGTGAGCTAGGTAGTGATTGAATGTAGGTATGTAGCAGAAAAATTGGGAGCGAGTGTGTAAGAATGCTTGACCAATCGCAAGAAAGGATGATCCTCATGGATGAGGATTTAGTATTGACAACGGTGAGAAATCGTGGTCTTTCACACTGGATGCTCGAGGAGAAGGTTGTAACAGAGGTCTGTTCAAGGCTGTTCAGATTCCCTGCTGCAAGTCTTGTCTTGGAATCGTGACAGCTCCTGCACGGCCGCTCTGAGTGCGTAAGGACCCACTCTTGTCACAGAGTGCACAGCGTTCATCTCCAGTGGCTGTCTGGTTGCAGACAGCAGAGGCAAAAGCTGGCAGATAAGCGTTGGTCCGTCATTAGGCGCGGTTAAGCTCTGATCGCAGTCTGGCCTTGAGGAAGAGGTGTGGTGGCACGTGGCGGTGCCAGAGTCTCGTGCTGGTTGGAGAGGCACCAACAATAGACGACGTCGCAGAAACGGATTCCTGGACATCAAAAACATCGGAGAGACCTCCACGTGGAAAGAGACAGTCATGTATAGAGATAAGTGGCGAGTGTGTGTGTGTGTGTGTATGTCAGACAAGCGTTGTGTGTATTAGTTAAGCTAGTGACTCACATTATCTGGGTTAATAATTGTTAATAATTGTCTTATTACACTAAATTGCCTCGTGTTGTTGGGGACGTACGCTGAGGGCTTGAGTCAATTGAATATTTTTTAGCAATTTAGTGTAAGTGTTCGTGTACACTTAAATTGCGGCATGAGTTGATAGAGGTATCGAGAGTGTGATTAGCCTGAGGCGATGACAATCTCAACCTCTGACCATCTTTGCGTGCTCATTCCCCGGAGTTCATAGCAAACTAGGATAGGGACAAGCTGAACAGTGACATTAAAAAAGCAGAAGGGGTTGCAGACTGCCTTAGAGACACTATATCACAAGTTAGCTTCTGTACAACAAACTGCAAGTTTAGCCGACGACTCTCATCCACTTTGATAGGAATTTGACAACAGACGCATAGACAGAAGTGGTAGGTTTAAAGTTCCCCTAGCAAGAACCCGATGCTATCAGCACTCTTATTCTGGCGGCAATCCACATATACAACCAAATTATGGATAAGACACGTCTTTGAGTGAAGGTTCTAGTACTGCTGGCTCCTGCTCCTGGACCACCCAAATTCTTTTTTTTATTTTCATGTGTTCTTATATATTAAATATCATACTTGAGATATCATGTAATGGCTGATGTATTATGTAATAGTAATGTTGGCAGACAATTTCCTGATATTTTGTATTTGTATTGTAACCAAATACCAAAAGAATAGGCTCTGCTTTTAAGTTTTGATATTTGTGAAATGGAATTAGAAGACCTGCAACCTTCTGAAGTTTTGCTCCTGTCATGTAAGATATGAAGTGCATTATACATATTTTTTGTCAGCAGTTCTTTCTGTAATTCTACACAATTTAGTACATTTTACATGATTTTTTTGACATAACATTGACAGCTTTCAGCCCTGTGCAAAGCAGTTGTACGTGTGTATATGACTTAAGGCACACAGAGATTTTTTTATGTTCAACAGGTAGTCAGCAAGTATTCCAACTTGCAGTTTGAGACAGGAGAAGAACCAAAAGAGGTGCCAGATGGTTCTGACGCTGATCGCTCCCACAAATCAGAAGATGATGAAGAAGATGAGGAAGATCCTAGAGAAGAAGAGCTGAAAGATGGAGAGATTAAGGAAAACAAAGAAGAGAGTGAATTTCTAGTAGAGTGTGAGTACTTTGCTAAAATTAAATACTTGGCCCAGCAAGGTGATGCAAGATTTGAACACCTTCTTTTTTTCCCCATTGTGGAGCAAGTGGAAATATGACTTCAGTAGAGATTTTTGTGAAGTAGCCTGACTGAATACTGTATAAAGCTGAAAAATTTATTTATAGAGTAATACAGTTAGGGATTATGTCTTTTAAGCAGTGACAATCACGTCTGGTGCCTAGAGCTAGGAAATGGGACCATGTCACTCCTCTCCTTCGTTTTCTGCACTGACTACCCATCCAGTCTTGCATTCAGTACAAACTGTCCGTGTGATGTTTTAATGTCTTTTCTGGCTCCTGCCCCGATTATTTCTAAGAACTTCTCTTCCCTTACGTCCCAGCAAGACAACTACGCTCTTTGTCTCCTAACTATT
Source organism: Marisa cornuarietis (assembly GCA_004794655.1). Taxonomy (NCBI): domain Eukaryota; kingdom Metazoa; phylum Mollusca; class Gastropoda; order Architaenioglossa; family Ampullariidae; genus Marisa; species Marisa cornuarietis. The sequence continues at coordinate 1,741,921 of SMMW01000017.1, forward strand.
CCTGTCACCAGAACAACAACATATGGTCACATGATTTTTAGTTACCGTGCAGTGAAACAATGGAAGTCTCTCCCTTTCCATATCTGCCATCTACCCACAATTGAATCCTTTAAAAGTGCACTGAAAATACACCTCTTCCTTAACCATTACTCTTAACACAATGCTAGCCCTTTTTCATACCCTTCCCCCATATTCTGCTTATTGCTACTTGCCTGCTCGCCTTTTTTCAAAATCATGGTACTCTCAGTACTAGTTACTTGGTTCCTCTTTGCATTTTCTATATTTCTGTTTTATTCATCGTCGGTACTGTTGTTTATCCTTCAGTAGTTCATATGTTGTTTGTTCTTCTGTCCCTCGTATGTTACGCAGGTCTCATTCTTGTTCTAAGAGCATGCTCCTTAGGAGTGTGAGTATGCGTTAGACAAATTTTGCAGTGTTATTATTATGTTTACTTAGTTGTACACTAACATCTGCCCTCATAAGCAGTGACAAGAAAAGTGATGTCCTTTCGTCTAACAGGCTGAGAAGATCGGCTTTCTTTGATGTTGCTTTTTTGTTTGGTCGTGTTTCGATTTGGATCTTCATGTTTACATGTGCATCTGCTGCATTTGCTCCCCTTTTCTGTTTTACAGCTGGGTTGTATTTAATGTTCTTTTGAAATGCAAACTGATTGAATCTATTGGCTGGATTTCCACTCTGGCATACTTTGTACTTCATGCACCTGAGTTGCAGTAAATAAATTGAAGTGACAGTCACCTTTTTGTTGTTTAATATAATAACATTTCTTAATATTCTGGAGAATTCTCAACATATTCTCAGTCTCCTGATGTTGCTAACCCTTGTTTTCTGGGATTGTCACTGTTAAAATCTGCAGTGATCTCCCTTTACTGCTGGAACACTACAAGTCTTCACATTGTTCTTCGTTCTACATCTTTATAACTATTTCATGGGTCCTGTTTAGTTCAGTCAGCTTTCTTTTTGGCTGAGATATTGCACAAGTTAACTTAGTTTCATTTAGATTATTCTTTGAGTAATGTGTGCATTAGTTTATAATGGTTTTGTTTTCTTTGGATTTGCAGTGGATTTTGATGAGAGTTACAATGATTGTGGTGAGAACATCTTCGATGGCAACATCAAGGAGATTGGTGGTGTAACTGTTTCCAGTAAAACCAAGTTTGGTAATGGCAGCATTGATGAAGACAATGTGCCCATGGACATAGTGGATGATAATGTAACGACTAATAGAGTTGATAGAACTGAAAATGGATTTGACGAGCAGGAAGTCAATTTGCCCTCATTGAAGAGAACCAGTCAGCGACAGAAACCAGTTTGGCCTGGCACTGTGCCAGTTAAAGCTGTAGCCTCTGGAAGCAATAATGGGTTTCAGGAAACAGCCCTAAAAAGAAATTGTGCTGTGGATTGTGGTGAAAGAACCGGGAAAAAGAATGTGCTGGGAACTGTACTAAAGACAAAGTCACCAGTGAAGGTTACTACCTGTGTCAAGATCCCGGAGTACCTCACCAGATCAGCAGAGAGTAGGAGTAATCATGCATTTTATCCGAGCAAGACAAACTCTAATGTCAGCATGCATGTGGATGGCAACAGCATCATGGTCATTGACAGCAGTGACGAAGAGAACTCTTCAGAATCAAGGTCGCCATTATCATCCAAATCATTGCTGCCATCTTCACAGCCATCAATGCACAATCAATTTAGTGAAAAGCCTTTGAAGAACTTGTATATTGAAGGATTTAAGGTAGAGAAAATTACATCGGATGATGAGAATGAGGAGGAGGAGGATGTTCTTATTGTGCTGTCTGACTAGTCCTTATTAGTGTAAATAACTGTTGCAAATCAAACCAACAGAGCTGAAAGCCTTGAAATAAAAGGCTGACTGTAATGCAGAATACAAGTGGTAAACAGTATCTTTTACAGAATGACTTCTCCCTGGCATCTAGTGTATTGGAGTGCCAGATGTCTGTTGGGTAGACAGCATTCACACCTATCCAATGCAGCATTTAGGCAGACCTGAAGCCATTGAAGGCAAAGTGTGAGGACTAGACAATACTTCAATCTCTCATTCTTCATCTCTAGGATCTTCATGTTCAGGGCTTTTTGATCAGCCTCTGAGTAGACATTTTTATTTTTGACAGTGGGCTAACTGTAAAGAGAAGCTGACATTTTGTTAGCACTATACGTTAGAATTCTCAATAAAGGAGTGAAGATTCGAAATAAGCTTTATCCCAGCTGGAAATGGCGGTCCGATGGCGCAACAGTTGGCGCCTGTCACCAATATGGTGAGGATTGGCTGTCCTGGGTTCAGCTCTCATCTCAGGCACGCTATTCTTCCTGTGCATTTGGCATCTGTTTACAGGGCTGGTTGCCTTGCCGTGATATAGCCTTAGATGCCCTTAACCCCCTACTCCTTTTATCCCAGCTGGAAAACTGGTATCTTGTTGAATGTTAAATGTGACTTTTACCTTAGCTGTTCAGTTGTTTTTGGATTAAGAATTCTGTGTGCAAATGAAACTTAAAGCAATGATATTACTGAGCCAAATATGCCACTAAGGAAGGAGCAGGTGTTATTAGTGTGTCATTGTGGTGCAGTGTGCAGAGCAGAGCAGCTTTTACATTTACTGGCATGCAGTGTTTATCAGTCAAAGGTTCACAAAAGCTTAATTACTATTTTAACCATATTGAAGAGTAGAGTCTGAAAAAAACCTTCGTGAGATGGGTGGAGAGACAAACTGCCAGCAATACCAGAAACTTGCCTTTTACTACACTAATAAGCTAACCAACAACAAAGGATTGTACTGCTTATGCTCCTACAGTGTGGACTGGCATCGGCTGCCATAGCTGCTATATTTATCTCTCATTTGTTGTGCAGCTGCTTATAGCTATGATATTTTCATCTGGTATTTCTTGTGCAGCTGCATATTTTGAGGGGGAAAAATGTTTGTGGTTGACATACCGGGCGTTAACATTGTGATGATCCACTCAATACTTATTCTGTAGAGTAATTGATATAACCTGCGACCACCTTCTACAGTTGTCCTAACTTATATACTCTGTTTATAGTTGAGATTACCTGGGGATTGTCCCCTCCAGGTGTCTTAATACTTGTGCTGTTACAGTTAATACCAATTTAGTGGGGGCAGCAAATGCTTTATATTGTGACTCCTGATGAAATATTTCCAGAATTTGCTGTACAATGTTTTTAAAAAAGGGACGTTCTTATGTTCACTTGCTATGTAGTTCTTTTAGAAGCTTGCTTTGCCCATCTGCAGCATCATGTAAGTTATTGAAACTATTTTACTTTTTTCTTTTATTTGACTGTAAAATAAAAGGTAGTTTTGTTACCCTGTCTTCTCTAATGGCTGAGTAAGTGTTATAAAGTGATCTTGCTTATGAGGAACTATCCATCTTCTAAGCTACTATACCACAAAGTTCACTACAACTGCTGTGTACTGGTATAAAAAATAAATGCATAAGTAACCCTTTGTACACAAGTTTCAGTAAATCGCATTTCACAGGGACTTTTTTGTATGTAACATGAAAGAACTGTCTGCCTCATCAGCTGTTAACCTACAACTTAGTGCAATGATGTGACACAGTGCAAAACCAGGCTGAGTTTTGTTTGTACCAGCTGTGCAACAAGTATGGGCATGACTCTGTGCACAAGGTATATGAGGTCAGCTTTGATGTTGCATTGTTTTTCCAGTTAAAATCTGTCTGCTATAGTTTGGACTTTGTCGAACTGGATATCTAGACTCTCATAAGATGTTATAAACATGGTGACGGTAGTTAATAGATAAGTTCTTTGGCATAACCTTTATCTACTCTGTCAGCTCAGAGAAATGTTTTACTATTATTTAAATGTTGCCAGTTTCAAAAATAGGAAACTGAAATCTTTCACTTTTTTTTTAAGAATCCATTGGTACACAGTTTGAACATAAATTTGACTTAATGTTTGTGCATGCGTGTGTGCAGAGGAGTTTATTGTGTATATTGTTATCCATGCACAGACTTGTTCTGCCAGTGCCAATGGCAACCACCTTATTTAAAATGCGAATAGAATAATTTATAATGAAATGTTTTTATATTCTGTGTAATTTACTTTAATATGAAATTAACATTAAGAAGAATCTTCAGGATGAGTGAAATAAAATATTTAATATGAACATATCTCACCTTGTTTGTTATATGTTTAAAACATATTGGATAGACTCATACTAATGATAATGGTAAATTATGTTAAAATGTGTTCAGGGAAACGATATGTGCTGAGTTGTAATGGATACTCTAGTCAGTCTAGTGTCACTAAAGCCAGTTTTCAGGGTATGCAGAAAATAGATACACAGACTCTTCTGTGTGAACATATAGCTGTTATTTCAGCTCTTATTTCCATAATAGCATTCTCCCAGGCATACAAACATAACTTCATATGGACGTTAAAGGAAAGCCAACAACTAACAATGCAGTTGATGGAGTAGATCACTTGCTGGAGGAGGAATATTTCCTTTGCACTGCATATTAACACACACACACACACACACAAAACATATTATCCAGATGCCTTCTTCCCTGTCTACATTTATCTTTATTCTGGTACACCCTCGTGTCACTCACACACCACGACCCGTATGCACAAATGTTGTAAGGACACACGTAGAGCGAGGAACACAGGAACTGAGAAACATTAACAAATGACTTTGACATAGAAACTGTAACAAACAGTATCACACATGCTGACATGACCAGTCACAAACATGCCAAGACGGCAATTAAATGTTTTATTTTTAAAAATAATGTTAAAAATTACTTTACAAAAAATTGAAGTCTAATTTTAAAAGCAAAATTTTGTGCCATTCATCCCCATGTTTGTGTGCGTGCACGCGTTTCAGGGGACCTGGCGGCTTAAGCCTTTTTTACGAGAAGTCGAGCGGATCAGGATGACTAGATTTCTCCACTGATGTGTTACACCAGGTCACCAGCCCATCTAAACTAATAGGGTATCATAAATTCTAGGTTAAGGCCTTTTCACCAATAGTCTGTGGACTACTGAGAAGTATTTGTGTTGGAAAAAAAAAGTATTTATGTCATATGTTTGCCTAGGTCATCTGTGGCAGTGTGTTCATTAGAAAATAATGAATAACCCGATCGATCATGTTCCGTATGTTAGGTATATTCTCTCTCGTCTAGTGTCTAGGTAGCGTGCATTTCATGCTGTGCTAGGTGGAAGTCATTTCATTGTAAACGCTTTGTGTATGAATTATTATTCACAAGACTCAACAATATGGTGAGTGCTTGTGCAAGTACGGGAAGTACAAGCTCGGTCCAGGGAACACGCCAGAGACCAGTTTTTGTGTAGGAAAGAAACGTTAGCATAAATAGGGTAGGAGGGGGTGGCCTTGCCTTTCAAGTCTTTCTCCTGGGTGTTTTATGAGCCGAGGTGACCTTTGCCTTTTACCCGAGCACGGACGTGTGTGTAGGGTGGATTGCTGTCTGTCTGCCGAGACCAACGCTGAGCCTCTTTGCGAAGTTCTCCGCTGTTAGTCTCGGTGAGCCTTAACAATGAATGTGAATAAACCGGAAGCTAGATCGTAACCAGCCTCGTTTTATGACTTCACTGAAAAAAAAAATCGTCTGCAAGCAGTCCAGTAATACAAGTCCGTGACCCGAGGGATTTCACCAAACGGGTACCAGACTGCACATGTACATTGTCGGGTAACGAAATAGAAGAAGTTGGGGGTGCATATCAGGTTAAAGGCATTTGCAGGTCAGGCTTGCCGAAGCTGTCTACAGAACGTGTCGTAAAAGCAAAGGGGGTAGACATGTGTGATCCTCCTTCAGTGAGACTTTCGTGTCGGTCTGGGTGATCGCCTGGACACATCGCGTGAGGCGCCAACAAAGACATACAGTTGCCAACGACACTCATGAGGTCGACGACTCAGTCTGCTTCATATGTTTTTTCTTCTAAATAACAAGATGTCGGAGAAGAGATAGAAATGTAGTTCACGGCCACTTCTTCGAGAGAAGGTGGGTAATATTTCGTCAGTGAAAAGGCTAAAAGCAATCAGTACTCAATGTGAAATTATGTGCAGAGGCTGGTTTGTTGGTGTTAGTCATAGATGAACACATAATGAAAGATATTTACTCAAACGTGTACATAGAAAACTATGTAGAAATACATTCTATGTGTGTAAATTTTTTTCTAGTTAGTAAAACATAAAATTACCACCATTTTACTGTTGTATTGCAAGGTCAGTAACTCATTTTCATCTACATAAATTTACGGATGACGAATGAATTTCAGACTAAATAACATAGAAACCTTAGCAGGAGAGATAGCTGTTATTCCTCACAAAAGTTTGTTTGTCGAAGCCACAACTGCTATCAGACCATACAGAAAAAAAACACTCTGGCGCCAGTGAAGCGCGGCCACACGCACACACACACACGTACACACGCACGCACGCATCTCTTTGTCTGTTAGTGCTGATGTTTGCTTAAATAGCCAATAGGAACGTTGGTAGATAATTTTCAATTTGCTTTTTGACAGTGCAAACCAAAGATATAAATGTGTTTCAAATTTAGGTCTTGTCTTGTCCACTGTTCACTTATAAAAAAAAAAGAGCTACGAGAGAAATATGAATATTATTTTGTTTAATATTTGTTATAGGTATTGTAGATCAAAACTGCGAGGCATTATATAAAAAAAACGCCGACAAAATGCTGTGTGGTAAATAAATCATAAATGCTACATAATTGTACGAGTAATGATATTTTATTATGTAGAATCTCAAACAATGCATTTCGAAATTGTTGTTTAACCAAATTTTGAATTGATAAATGTAATACAAAGAGTAGAGCTTTTATAAAAACGATAGGATGAAGCTCGAGAAAAAAAGAAAGAAGAAAAATAATAAACAGCAGGTTTGTGACAAACGCTCACTGTCTTCGTTATTCAATGGAAGAAGAAAACATTTGCAGGCAGTGGAGAAAATGTCGACCGGACCAGAGATCGGTTTCCTGTCCTAACAAAGCTTGCAGACATCATCAACTTCTTAACAATGTCTGCCCAAGCACCGTCTGATTCGCACCAGGTGAAACAATGCTACTGACAAGTTATTTGTGCAGTTCTGATGGTCATAACTGTTGTGATAATCACAATATCACATTCATACAGTCACATTCGTGGCCATCGTCATTGTCCACCATCACCTCACCAACCACATTTCGAAAAAGACTGAAGACCCATCTGTTTATTTAAGACGGACTTAAACTTATACAACCAAGCAACACTTGTGTCTTTATTTTTACTTTCCTGGTGTTTTATCTATTTATTTACTTTGTTTTTTTTCTTACTTTTTTATTTATTTTGTTTTTGCTGCGCAATGAACATTCTTCTGAATGGATACCTGCGCATTCGTCTGCGCGAGTGTTCGCGTGTTTATAACACTCAGATGTGATCCTGGATCTGAAAAATTAACAAAAACAACTTTTAATAGTAACAATCAACAAACAATAACAACAGCTGCTAAAAATCTTCCTTTGCTGTGAAGTCTGGTCAAGTCACACGTGTTTATCTCTGCAGTAACCTGACAAGATTGTCATCATCTATGCAAACTAGAATTGCATGACATGATCTCGAAATGCAGCTGATAGTCAACTGAGAAGATGTATTCCTTTTACTGATATACTTTCCATATTTTTTTAAATACTAGAACATGTTTCTTCTACACATTTATTTCTTTAGTATATGAGTATTTATGAATTTCCCGTAGTTTCGTTTTTTCTTCATGAAATAATGTTTATGTGTAAATACACTTTAGGATGCTACTTACTGACCTTTGACATGCTATCAAACTACAGAATAGGCGCCTGAGAAGGGCAGGTAGTGGTGGATCATCTTCTGGTGGAGGTCGTGCCAAAGACTATTTGCACGCCGTGAGTGACCAACAAGCTTCTCTCCTTGAAGATAAAGGTACCATTATGTTTGTATAGAAACTGTAATGAAGTCAATAGAAGAAAAGTTTCGTGTCCAAGACATAAGCCAATTCGCTTTTATTTTGCTTAGGAAATTCGAGTCGACTCCAAGAGGTGAAGATGAAGACAGGCGCTGAAGTAAAGTTCGACCCCAACCCATCCCCGGTACCAGGCATGAAGATTCTCATCATCCGCGGTGTTCATTCTCAGATCGAGGCGGCAATCAAGCTTATTCGTGAGATGAATTGTGTTGAGGTTTGTATCGTAATTAACAGCTGTAGTGAGAATTAGCAGCTAAAGTAGACCAGCAATCAAAACAATCGAGATTACAATTGAAGAACCGAGTAAAGCGCAGGAATAAAAATCAGTAAGCAAATTTCATCACCCCAGACGTCACCCGGAGTGAAAATGTTTTTGTCAGATGATAGGTCTAAGATAGGTACAGATATTATTTGTAGGAGGCTGAGTTTATAATTTACTTAAGTTCTGGAAATGCACCTTGTCAACAAAAGAGATTAAGAACCTTGACATCGTAGTTCACGGATGCGCCTGATTCACACTTGGAAGTTCCGGCTCCTTGACTGACATTAATTTTTGAGCTCTGGGAATTGTGATGTTTGAAGGTTTTTATCTCGAGGATCGACGGAAGCTCAACCAGATTATGGGAAATATTATCTTAGCTAAGCTTTTATAAAAGAATGCGGTCTGGTAGACCATTACAATAGATGCAACTCACACAGACCAACAGTAATTATGACAGAACAACAGTGACTTACACAAGGAGACGCATTATGACACCAACAGGGGATTCCATTATAGTACATAGTATTTTCCACTATGGACTAACCTAGAGTATCTTCTTCGTTTGCTTAAAGAAACTCAAACCCCAGGGTTGGTTTTCATGTAATTTCTTGAAAATAAGTTTGAAGTTGCCGGATTTAGGTGCAAGTCTACTTCGTTAAGTGTGGTTTGAACAGTCGACTTACCACTTGAGACCGTCGATAAGACGTTTTCCAGAACTCACATGCACACAAGCCAACGGAGAGTTTTTGGAAACGAAGCCAAAAAACCTGGTTAACGTCAAGTCTTCCAGCCCACCCCTTTAGACCTGGCAGATAAACATTTCCTGAAGCCGATGAAGAGAGCTCAGAGAGCCAAGCTGTCTTTGTTTCCAGTATTTTTCCAGTATTCTGGTCGTAGGTCCAAACTACAGTAGCTAACATTGAATTTTAGTTTTAACTGCTAAACGGTGGTAACTAAAATTCAAAACAGTTCGTTTGGAACACTACTATACTACACTACTATGCCATGCAATTTATTTAATAGTGTTTCCATTAATTGAACTATAAAACCAGCAGCCATTTAACAAAGAAGCTAATGGAAGTTTAATCATCAATTCCAATAATAAAAAACAAGTAAAACATACTCAATAATAAAAACTTCTTTATGATACAGGCAACAATATCAGCAGAGGCTCAGACATTCTGGATCCAATGGGTTGAGGCCGCGTTCCCTGATCTCGACTCTCGCGCCTACTTCTTGCCTCCTGTCTACTTCAACCGTGTGCCGATGACCAGAAGACCGTCAGCTGCTGGTCAGGATGTTCTGGTCCTTGTACAAGCTCCCATAAAAGCTATCCAACCATCCCAGTCGACACTGCCTGGACAGGATAGTCAGTCCAGCCCTCCGGCGACTATTCCGTTGGCTGCTGATCAGTTTTCTAGTCCTCAGCGGAACCCTGTTTTTGACAGTGATGTCAGAGATGATGCAGCCCTTCAGCGGGTTCTCTTTTGTGTCCGGAGCATGTCTGAGCACAATAAAGAAGTTCTTGTTGGAATTAGTCAGCTTCGGTTTGGACAGTACTTAAATAAACCTTGTTATTCTGCCGCAGCTGCGCAGCTTCCTCTTGCCAAGAACTTTCCTGATTCTATGTCAAAAAACAGACAGGGAGACTTTGATGTGCTTCTTTTTCATAGACATTACGGGTTTGTCGTATGTGAGGTTAAGGCTTTTGGAGAGAACTTAAAACAAATTAACATGACTGATCTAGAATTAAACAACAACATTAGAAAGAAACTGAAAGACGCCGTGTCACAGCTGGCCAAGGCGGAAGCCATGTTGTCTCACCTGGTGTCCGACATCGCTCCCGGTCTGCGCATCACTAAGACCATCGCTTTCCCCAACCTCACGGCTCGTCAGGTACAAGAAGCCCTCTCTGGTGACCTCGGACTGACTCAGGTAAACCTCATACTTCATAAAAGCACGTGAAACTGGTGAACTTTCTTTCAGTTTAACATATGTAATCTTTCAAAAATCGAGGTCAGACTTGATGTGTATGTGCCATTTGCAGTGTATAAGAATTGCAACAATAAATGGACAGGACCTTAAGCAAGATTGTAAAACAATGTATCTTGTATCTTGTAAAACGCTTGAATCATAATTTCGGATGGTGACAGTGATGTTTGAAGACATTAAGTGCTGAAATAGAAAGCAACACACAATGTTTTGCTTCAGGAGAAACCCAGGTAGCAAAAAAGGTTCTATACTGACTTTAATTTCCAGAATAACCTTTACAGAGGAATCACGTGTCCAAAGATCAATCATTAATTGACCCGATAAGAAATGAGTTTATACCAAACAAAAACACCATGGAGATTGTATAGCCAAGTGTCCAGTGAGATTTACTGTAGAGCAAATTATCGCTGATTCAAAGCTCCTTGGTGTCACCGGTCGATTCAAATTTTTTAAAAAGATTTGACCACTGCACAAATCCATTTCATCGCTGAAAAGAATGATATTTAACAAAATAAATAATCACGTGTATACTGTCTTGTTCCTTTTAGACATAAGTAGATGATATTTGCGTGCAAATTTAGGTAGTTTCTATGTTTTGTAGGTTAGCATCCTTTTTATCGTTGACCGTCACATTCTTTCTCTTACTCTCTTATAGTTTGTGTGTGTGTGTGTGTGTGTGTGTGTGTGTGTGTGTGTGTGTGTGTGTGCGTGTGTGTGTGTGTGTGTGTGTGATTGAAATATACCTCGGCGGTGAACGTTTAGTGGGATCAGAGGCTTATGCCATTCGTAATATGCAAAAGTACTGGTGTACTTGTTACTTAAAACTTGCTGACTTTATGATGCAGGATTTGTCTTTCGTTACTTTCTCCTTAACAGTGAGAATTGGTAACAGATAGCATTTGTGTTTTTAGAATGTAAATGCCATACTCAGCATTATGGAAAACAAAAAAGGTTTACTGACTCCTCCAGTTCAGTCCACAGTGAGCTGTCAGATGTAAAAGCACGCAGTTCTTTTTACAGGATCTGTGTCGGTGTCTGGGAACAAGAGACCCCGCCGACATCGCTGGTCTGTGTCTGTGCTCTGATCAGTTGTCTGACCCCAAGACCCCGTGGAACCTCAGTAGTCACGTGCTGAGGGAACTCGGACACTGGTGGCAGCGACGTGTGGCTGGGGCTGGACCTGACAGTCACATGACTAGTGCCGTGTACAGGACTCTGGTAGCCAGGTGATCAGTAGAAAGATGGAACGTGCAATAACAGTATTTCTAAAGTTTAAAAATTGACAGTTAATATAGAAATAACTAGAATATGTAACTCCTACTCAGTGAGCCAGTTAAATAAAGATTTGTGCTAATTGTTCCCAGGAATTATATCATTCCCTCAAAAAAAAAAGACTTAAAGAAAAGGCTGTCGTTTGGGGGTAATTAACACTTTCTTGAAATTGTATACACACATCGCACACATAGACATACAAACACACAACACACGCATGCAAACACTCATCTCACCCTTCCCCAAAACACACACACACACACACACACACACACACACACACACACACATACAAACACGTATGTAAAACAAAGAAACATAAACAAACATACCACACTTACATACAAACACACAATCATTACACACACCTACACACCACATGCAAACAAACCATACACAAATCACACTCACAAACTTAGCTTACGTGCACACACACACACACTCACACACACACACACACACACACACACACACACACACAAGCACACTCTGACACAAAACACGCCCTCTCGCATACATACACATACAAGGCACTGACGTACACTTGAAAACACGTTCACTTGTATCTTCTTCAACTGAATGTCGGGACTGGCTAGATCCCTTCAGCTCTTTACTTTGGCTTTGAATGTATAATGAATACTTGAGTCTCAATGCCCCTTAAAGAGTTAAAGAATAACTATCTTGTTACACCTCGAGTCTGTCTGTTTGTGATAAATAAGGCTAAGTAAGACTCACTCGTCTCATATTTTTCCCACATCAAAACAGAGACTTAGAATACTTGGAATACACTTAGAGATCGCTTGATGTTTCTCACTTCGAATTATTGTTTAAAAAATCTGATTACTATCCATATTTCTTTGTTTAATCAATTTAATGTCAGAAAATGTAAAATAACTAAAAAGACTTCTTGTTGTAATGCTCGCTCTCTACCTGCAAATAACATCTGGTTCTAGTATCTTTTATTTTACGTAGGGTTTGAATTTTATAATAATTTACCTCAAAGAACGTAGCTGAACTATTATTTGAACAGAGTGAATAACGATTGATGTTGTTGTCTGGCAGATGAATAATATTCTTCTTTGGCAGACTGGCACGGTCATAGTATTGTTTGCATAAAATATTTCGTTATGATTTTGAAAGTGCTTGATGTCATGTGTGCATTTTAATAACTTAGTTAAATATTTTAAGCGATGTTTCTGTCTGTTTAAGGTTCTGTGGTCCGGCGACAACAGTGAGTGTGCCATGTACAAGTCCTCCACGTGTGAGTGTCAAGACCCTGGGTCAGGCCGTGTGGTGTACAGGAGAGTGCTATACTGCTGTAATAACACTCTTCCCGGAGCAACTTCACCTGCTCAACACGGCGCCTCCCACACTCTTTGTCACCGGACCGCCCGGTACAGGTAAAACTGTTGTGCTGCTGCTGATGGCCATAGAATGGCTGCGATGTGGTCATGTTGTCATCATTCTAAGTACATGGTGGGGAAGTCGTGTCGCGTGCAAAATGTTGTACCACTTGTTGCTGAAGACGGTCAACACACAATTAAAAGCAATGGCGTTACCGAGTCAGCTTCAGTTCCACCATTATGAGTTCGCACAGACGAAAAGCACTAAGGAGGCCTTGAATGAGCTGTCACAGGTGGCTAGAGATGAGTCGTTGTTCGTCATCGTTGACGAAGCGGGACCTGAGTCAAAGTAAGTTGTGCCGCGTGTGATAGTTAAATAAATAAACGGACATCATGAGTTACACAGGTATATGACTGCGGCATCTGATTTAGCTATTAAAAGTCTTAACAGGTTAAAACAGTTGAATTTAGTAGCAATTACCGTGATTGGTGTGATTTATGCAGCCTCTATGATGACTGTCACTAATCATGTCACATAGATACTCCGTACACAACACTCATAAGTGACACCATAGCGCGTGTTTCTCTAATCCTTAACACCAATGTCTGTGACAGGTCAGACTATTACTTCCAGACTTTCTGTGACGAGCTGCTGACAAGAGTTTCTCGTCTTCATCTCTGGGCGGCAAGTTGTTACCAAAAACATGTACCAAAGGGGTGGCCAGTAGAATATTTAACCAGACCTCTCCGCTTTCCTCCTTCTATAATCAGGGAAGTCAATCAGGACGAGGACATCACCAAACATTGTCTTGTCCAGGCGTACAATGAGCGAGGTGTGCCCGACCACACAGACGGCCCGCCAGTTAGGCGAGTGTTTCATCAACGTTTAGGTCACTCAGATGTCTGGCCAGGTGACTGCATCACCTGCGGCCGGGAGGTGGCCAGCTTCCTATGCAGTCTCCGTGCTCCAGGTACGTGTGGATACTCAAGGAAACTGTAACTGTGGGACGTTTCTTGGCAAGGCATTTCCCACCTGTCATGTGAAGAGATGTTTATGTGTTATGACAATACACAAAAGACACGTGTTAGTAAATGACCTGTACCTGTACCTGTACCATTCCAAAGTACTTTTCACGTCATTAAATGCCTAATGACTGTATGATATTTATAATATTTTCCCCCTGCCAAAAACAGATTTAAAAAATCGCACGCTGAATAGCGTTCACAAAGTTGCCGCAAAGAGGTATGGTCGTCTTCTTGTCACTTTTGTATGTCCAAACTACGTGAATTTCAAATAATTCGTTTGAGCCTTTCCAACAACAACAAAAAAACATATATAAAAGTGTTTAGATTAACAAAATTAAAAATAAATTACAAAAAATGGCTTTCAGAAGATGTTTTTCAACTATTAATGTCAGTTTTATCTCCTTACCTCCTAGTAGTAGGCGCCATGGTCGCAACAGCCATACACGTGAGCAGAACGCTCCCTTTTGTTAGTTGCAATCAAGAAGCAGACAGCAACCAAGCAAATTCAAGTACAGGGTATTATTAATGTATGTATGACGATTTTATTTCGTGATGGCATAGATACATGTGTATTAACATTTTCCCCAATCGTTAAAATCTTTCTGTCGCAATGAACATATTGTATGTTCACAGAGGACGTCTCACCTACGACGGTCACCTCCAGTAGCAGAGGTACACCCCCACCCGGCCTGCAGTGGAGAGACGTGCTGGTGTTGTATTATTGGGAATATGTTCGTGAAAACACCGGCATGGCGATGGGGCTGAGAGAAGCGGGTATCCCAGTGCGAGTGTTGAAACACGATAACGATGAAGACATCGAGGACGTGGCCACGGCCCGCAGTGACGTGGTGTGGGTGGCGTATGGACATCATGTTCGTGGTCTGGAGAGAAAAGTCGCCGTGTGTCTGCAGCCTCATGTTAAAGAAGTCCGACTTCACTTCATGTCTCGGTGTACGTCCCAACTAGTGATTGTCTCCTCCGAACACTAGCCGCATGAACCGGGAATATACTACCACACCTGTCACCTGTTATTTGTCTGTCGTTATGTCTTTTGTATTAAGACCTGCAGCATAATAAAACAAAATTTTGGCACTTTACACTGCGTAAACTAATGTGGTGTACATAATCATGGAGATCTCATTCTCGAACATTGTGTCATATTTATATATATATATATAGAGAGAGAGCAACTTTAATGGGTACGCTACCATTTAGGTTCTTACTCAGGAGGTGAACCTTAAATCGGTAGGTGAATCTAAGGCAGAGATGTAAAATATATGTGTTGCCTAGAGATCAATATTTAGGACCTTCCAACAAAAGTTATTCAGGTCTTCCACGTTTCTTTTATCACACTGCTGGCATAGTTTGGTGAAAACAAGTGATTCCGTGAAGGGGTAAAGGGCTAAATCTTAAAAGACACAAGACACGTCAGTGTTCATATAGTAACACAGGTTTATATATGGTGCTTTATTTAAGTCAAGGGGAAAATTACAATAACGAATCGTCACAGTTTTGGCGATAACAATCCATTAATCTTTATTTCACAGCAGCTATGAATAGGGGAGCATTGCAGCATGTTGTATGTAACATTGCTTTGGGTCTCTCTCTCTGTCCGTGTGTGTGTGTGTGCGTGTGCGTGTGTGTGTGTGTGTGTGTGTGTGTGTGAGAGAGAGAGAGTGTGTGTATATATATGCTGACAAATCGTGCCATAAGAACCACATTAATTTTTTTCTTTGTAATTAGTAAACCAAAGTAGGAGTAAAAGACAAAAAACCCTGCATATTCAAAAACGTTAACATATTTGTTCAACACCAAACAGATGAATTTGTTGATTTGGATAAGCAAAAAATTATGAAAAATTTAATTCCAGTCAAAATTATTTAAGGACAATGATTCACAGTCAACCAGTTTAACCCATGTTTTTGTAAATAATTAAATAAAAGAAAACGTATTACACCATACAAAATAGGAAAATCACCATGTTAGATAGTTTTTCTGCTGTCGTGTTAGCTACGTAATGGAATCATCACAGCTCTCACAGAAACACACATTCTTAGAATTCTAAAACAGCCGCAAAGTATTCCTTTTTTGATTGTATAGTTTGAACTAATTATAATGAAAGCAGATATCAAGTAATATTTATCTTCATATAAATTAAGTATACTAAAATTGTTATTTTTTATTATAACAACATTTCATGCCTAACGTGTCTTCAAAAGTAGATAACATTAACACCAAAGCATTTTTCGTGATTTTTCCTTTAATTATATTTAGAAACATTTAATTAATTTATTTATTTGCTAATCAAAATTGTATACCTAATATTTGAATGATTATAGAAAGGCGTGATATTGTCATAACTCTTCGCAGATACTCATGTGTTCCCAATACTCAGGGCATTCATCCTGACATTAGCACGTTTTTCAAAGTTAATCAACACAGCCACACTGCACATCTTAATATACAGACAAATGTTTTCTCTTTATGTCACTTGGCCAGCTACAGCTTTTATATGGTCTCTTGATGGGGAAGGTCCGGCCCGTTTAAAATTGTTTGATCCGTCCCCTCCCAAGGCAACCAACACAGTAAATCTAAGAGTTTTTTTTATAGCAACATAAATTTATATTAAGTCAATCATAACATCCAGGGATGAGATATACAGCCAGGATACCCGATCTTCACTTTGTTTGGTAATACACGGTTTAAAAAGGAGCCATCTACATATGGTATCTGTTCACGCAACCATCTGCTTTGGGTAGTTTAGCCTTCACGGCTCGGCGTAGAATATCAGTTGTTGCCTATTTTAAGAAAAAAAGAAAAAAAATCAGTAAATCATCAATGTTATTCTTAATGCAGTTAATTGTTGAAAGTAAATAACGTAAGTAATCTTAACATTGACAAGATAAGACAGTCGAATTCTCTGGGGCAAATGAAGTCAAATCACGATAATTGACAAATTTAAAAACTGTAACAATTAGACAATCATCTGTAAAAGAATGAAATCAAGAGAACAAAGAAAGAACTAGAAAGGACAGAAAGTATCCGTGAGAACTATGAAACCAGTATCTGACAATGGACTTCGCTGGTATGTTTCTTAATCAAACATATTTAGCTGAAACAGTACTAGAAAAATACTATTATACAGAAATTTCTAGTTGGTTTCAAATGCTTGTGTTGTGAAAGGTTGAGAATAAATCGAGAAAAAGTGTATCTAAATCATTTCAGATCCCTTGAAGAACTTATTTGTTACGGTTCTACCTTTGTCGCCTCGGTATGGGAACCTGCAGGATTCATGCATGGACCAGTAGATGGAAATGAGTCGAGAACGAACAATAATTTTTCAAATACACAACATGATATCCATCCTGACACGTGTCTATGTGATTTATGATTAACTCTAAAAGTTGTATAAAGTCATGTGTCTGCATGCTGTGTGAAAATGATTAAAGTCCGGTCGTTGCACCTTTAAGAGTCTCTAATCCGAGGGATACAAAAATGAGCATGTTCTACAAACAATAATATTCTTTTTTATCGTTTTTTTTCACAAGAATATTTCTTTCCTGTGAACGATTTTCATACTACGTCAATACCACAGCACTACCAAGGGCTCCAATATATATATATATATATCGCTTTAAGTCCGACTTCTCTCTAAAGTCGTTTTAACAGGTATGAGTCTTTACGAGTGCGGCAATGCTATCACCTGGGGTCAAGATCAAGACCTGCCTGAAAGGACTTTGACTCTATGTCATAAAGGGAGAGAGGCACCACACCCTCTTAAGGTATATGTGCACAAATCTCCTACAAAGACCTGTCGCCAACCAAGAACAATCCACAAACAAAACAAACAGCCTGAAGCACAGGGTGTTTCAATAGATTCAGTTCAAGTAGTGGTGCAAGCGTAATTTCTATGGTGTGGTATTCAAAACAGAAGAGCATTTACACTTTTTCTATGGCTTTTTGGAACTTCAATATCAAATTGGTATATAAATCCAGCCAACTGATCAGAATTTGAACAGTCAGGTCATTCAGTTTGATAAACGCGCCTCTCGGGTCTTGAAACGCCGGTATGGCTTCATGCCAGCTCCCACTAAATCCTTGCTTACTCCCTTTAAATTCTGCTACATACCATATTTATGGTGTGTCTAATGCTAGGTTGTTATAGTCAGTCTTAAAGGGACAAACAAGCCATATGTTAATCTGGTCTTAAATATTAGATACTGATACTGTGAATGATTTAAGAGCAAAATTTCGGGCAGCAAAGTGATCATTTACAATCGCGTCTAAAACACAGGCGTGAGGTGGTTCAAGTAGCCAGCCATGTTGTTTTGATGATCTATGTATCCAATTTAACCGTCCTATGGGTAAGCCCTCAGTCTCCAAAGTGAGGGGTGGGGTGTCGTAAAGGGGTGGATTTTGAGATCTTGCAGTAATGAAGACAGTACATCGAGAAAAAGCTGTAAGCATTGCAGAATACTAGCAGCATGGCAACATAGCAACATAGTTTCAGCTGTTGCATGCTTTGATCCACTAAAGAATATCATTGCAAAAGCGGTTGAAACTAATTGAGTGATTTTCGTTGAGACATGTACTATTGGCAGTAGAATTTACACTCAGCCTCTCATACAAATAAATTCAGTGCTCCGACCGCATACTGGTCTTTCAAAGGTAGGCCACAACTAAGTCCGTTCACATTCCTTTCCACGGATTGGAATATTTCCATGCTTTTTGACAGATTGCAAGATATAAGTCAGTGTCGCGCTGGCCAGTCTGCAAAACTACTCATAATTTCCTAGCACCGTTTGACCTTTTTCTTGTCCAGTGGGTCCACCTAGAGCACGGACTATAGTTTGGTTTTGTTTTCCCAAATGAGTCCGCAAACATGGCGGCCTTCATAAAGCTGTGCTTTAGACGCGATTGTAAGTAACCCGAAAGTTTGATGGAACATGAGTCAGAAAGTTAGAATCGACCATTTGACTTGCTTTGATCTGCTGTGTCGATACCCAGCTTTACTGAAACGCTTAAGCTCACCGTGAGTAAGTTAGGGTAATCCCGATAAAATAGAATGTCATACCGGGAAAGTGAAACTCGGTTGTCTACTCTTGTCACGAACAAGCTCTGAACAAGCCAGTTACTCAATTTTCATTTCAATATTAGAGCAGGATTATATAACAATTCTAATATTCATTATTATCAGTGATAGTCATGATTTTTTTTCGTTTATTCGTGTCACTTAAATTTAAATCTAATTATTACTTAACATTGACCATTACAGAAAAAAGTCCGAGTATAGCAGGTTACCTTTCATGAACGTTTATCTCCGAGGGGAGAGTACTCACGCAAACACAGAGAAACGTGTTCTGAATGGTATACGGGTAAGGTTTTATTTTCACTAGTAGACCACACTTATTGCAGTTTACATGCCACACAGGTTGAAAGGATAATATTAAATGGAACAATATATTAAGTAATCCTGGGTACAGAGGCAAACCAGCTGTCTCTCCAATATAAGGTAGAAGGCAAAGGGAGTCATAAAACTGATCGATGCCTTAAATGAAGGTGCAGAGGTTTTGAAAAATATGCAGCGTGTTTGCCACCGATGTTTGACAAGAGTTTCGTGATTTTGCAGGAAGACAAGCAAGGAAGTAGCAATAAACGGATAAAGGGGGAAGGGTGTGAAAAAAGGACTAGCACCGTGTGGGCTGGTGTTAGAGGTAATGATTAAGGAAGGGAATCGTTTTTAGTGCACATTTACAGGATTTAATAGTGAGTAGGTGGCGGATATGGAAAGGGAGAAAGTTCCATTGTTTCGCTGCATAGTAACTAAAACATCCTGTGACCATATGTTGTTGTTCTGGTGAGAACAGATGGGTGACGAGTGCAGAAAACGAAGGAGAGGAGTGGCATGGTCCCGTATCCTAGCTCTAAAAACCAGACGTGTAGTGGAGTTCTGTACTTTCTGGAGTTTGTGAAGAAGCTATACAGGGCAGCCGGCAAGCAAGGTGTTGCAGTAGTCAAGTCAAGAAAGAACAAACACACAGACAAGAGTGTTGGTAGCACGAGAAGAGAGAAAATGAGGGATGGCACTGATCTTACGGAGCTCATAATAGGCAGACTGACAGACAGCTGTAACATGTTTATCATAATAGACAGACTGACAGACAGCTGTAACATGTTTATCATAATAGACAGACTGACAGACAGCTGTAACATGTTTATCATAACAAGCTGACTTATATACAGATGAAACTTATTTATCAAGATTTTTTTTACAGTGACAATAAATCCAAGAATCCTGAAGGAGGACGCAGAGATAATGTTGGTTTCGCCCACCTTGATGTCATTTGGCAGACAAACGAGTGAAGGTTGATTTCTTCTTTTTGCAAAGGAGGGCTTTATCATCACTTAATTTTAATTTTGTTTGTTACCATTCAGTCCTTGAGTTCGCTAATACAGGCCTCTGTGGTGCTATTTTACCCTCTCAATGCACTCTTCACACAGCAGCAATGCCGGTCTGGTGACGACCTCAACTGTCCGAATTGTGTCCACCTCGGCCTACTATAGGGAGTATATCAATAAGTTAGCAGAGCTGTCGAAACCTCTGACCAAATTTATGAAAAAGAACCGCAAATCTTTTTGGTGCAAACTTAGAGTCAGACTTCGTTTGAAAAAGTGAAGGTGGCAGTAGTTTTGAACCGGATTCTTGCTCATCAAGAAGGACAAGCAATTATTGACAACAGCGATAACGCACGCAGGACACGTCCAGGATAATTTATTGTACGACTTACAGACAGACACCTGCTCCCAGTGGTGAGATTTGTGAAACTTTCATTATCTGCATGGTAGACTGTTTCTTGTGAGAACAGATGAATGAATCCTGATGAACCTATTTGGTATTAGGTGTGGAAACATGTAATCCGAGGTCTATTTTGAAAAACCAAAATGTATAAAGCGTACAAATGTATGCACCATGTAAAATTCTAGTGTTTACTCTAACATGTAGGGAACATGTTGGTGGGAATAAAATGCACAATACTGAGATTTCGCAAAAAGAAAACTCGTGCTCATATCAATCTCAATTCTTTACTTGGTGACACGAGAAAACAACGGATTTTTGGAGATTGAAAAGATATAAACAAGGAAGAAAGGTGTTGACAGTTAATTTTTACATGGATATGTTTTGCATGTATTTATCGATCAGAGAAAACAATTTATTCGCCAGAAAGGTACCAGTCCCTGGTGTTTACTAACTTCAACATCTTGAACAACAAAGGCATTTCAAACTTCATAGACATTTTCATGTCACAGGCACCGCTGTTTGCCGCTATTTATAGACATTCATGTGCTACGTCACCTGCTCTAAGGTCGTTGGCCTCATGTGACCAGCCGAGGTGCAAAAAGCGGGTAGAGAGTGGAGAGATCAAAGTGCTGTTCATTTGACAAATGTTAATTTTAAAATGTAAAACAGTAATTAGTTGTCGATAGAATAAACTAAACTGGTCTGGTCATGATTATTCTCTATACAAAAAAATTCAGTCTTCAATAATATTAATCAGTTAATTGGCAAACCAGATGTTATGCATGGTTAATCAGAGTGTTGTCAGTAGTGCGCTGATGTTTCTATAATGAAAACGTGCTCTTGAGAGACTCTGTGGAAACTGAAGGCTCGTTTGGTAACATATTTATCATCCTCAAATGCAGAACAAAGTGTTTGCAACAGTCAGATATTTCAAGCTAAAAACAGTTGCTGTGAAGTATCTCAGTTACTCCGTGTCATGTTTTAGTGTGCTCCAGCGGTGGAGTGGTCTGGAGGTTCTCCTCCAAATAAGCAAGTAATTACCACCAGCTAACACTCAATGGAGGTTGAGTAGACTAGAGTTTGACAGGTTAGGCGATGTAGATGAGTCTTTTGGGGGCACTGTCAAAAAATTTAGGCAAGATACCTCACTTCTGACCGTAAGTGCAGAAAAGCAGTGGACCACCTTTCCCTTTTATATCCATCACTTATTTACCATTCACTCTTTTAAGAGTGCATTAAAGCAATTTTTTCTTTGGCCACTACTTGTTTACACAGTTTACGACTAACCCGTTCTCTCTTTATCTTCCCCATTTTTTCTTGGATTAGTCTGCCCTGTTGATATCTCTTCGTTGATTACTTGCTGTCATTACTCTTATCTCTGTGTCTTCACTGTCTTTTGAACTTCATCTTCACTGTTGCCCATCTTTCTGTTCCTTCAGGTACGACATATTAGCCTACCTAATGCCTCTACGATGAGGGCATGTTCCTATTTAAATGGTATTCTGAGCTACACAAGTTGTCTAGTATTATAAATATTGTTTTTATTATTATTCAAGTCATACGGTGCAAGTCTGTCTGAGTTTGGATTTGGTTTGCTGACTAGAAGGTAGATTTAAGGGTTTTAACATCTATTGATGTTAGGATTTATGTCTGAGTATATTACTTATTTAAATAATTTTGTTAAACTAACTGAAATCAAAAATACGATACAATGTGTATGAAACTGAATTTTTTAAAGCTGCCACAAGATGTAAAACTATAAGCAAGCCAAATTTGAAAACTGGAGGCAACAAATCTCTCTGAGATGACTTGAGACAAAAATGAAAGAAAAAACTGCCACCCCATCAAAAAAACCCAAATCAATCAAACAAACAAACAATGCAAAAATTTAATGAACAACAGAAGTTTCGGTATTACAACATGGATTTATATTTAGACATTGCAAATTGAATATTTTAACATGAAACAAAACTTCACTGGGTTTCTTTTCAATGAAAAATATTTTCTTCAACGCACCTAAAACATTGTTATGCCTAAAAATTGTGAAATAAACTAAGTTCACAAGTGAACTAAAACATGTGGTCTAATTTATATCAAGTAACGTAGTCTCTAAGAAAAATAAAATGATTTCAGAACATACAACGGATCAGATCGGCTTGTGATACACAGACGTGACATCTTAAATGTATTAAAACTACAAAAATTAGTTTATAAAGCTTTAAATCAAATATCAGCTAGTTTAAAATGGTTATGGAAAAATTATGAATTTTACATAATGTTCCCGCATTACAACCATTGTGGGTATGACAGTCTGCCAGGGTGGTGAGTACCTCCTTACAAAGTCATTATGATTAAAACATTAGCAGACTGTTTATATTAACAAAGTCATTATGATTAAAACATTAGCAGACTGTTTATATTAACAAAGTCATTATGATTAAAACATTAGCAGACTGTTTATATTAACAAAGTCATTATGAATAAAACATTAGCAGACTGTTTATATTAACAAAGTCATTATGATTAAAACATTAGCAGACTGTTTATATTAACAAAGTCATTATGATTAAAACATTAGCAGACTGTTTATATTAACAAATTTATTATGATTAAAACATTAGCAGACTGTTTACATTAACAGTCTTTCTAGATTCTAGAAGAACCTTACAGTGTCCATTAAAGGGGTTATATATGTGTATATATATACAAACATAAATACACACTCCTATCTCGAATGGGAGCAAGAAGAACCCTGCACTAGACCTGTGTATGTGCTACTAGAGGTTTGTAGAGAAGATAAAGCTGATTCCTACAAGACGTTTGTACGGAGGGAAACTGTCAAAACTGGTGAAATTGTATCCAAGTTAAAAACCACAAACATAAACGTGGCAGTAATAAAAATGTTAAAAGCAAAAGTTTGTAGCTAAGCGGCTTGTTTACCCGCAGTCAGCAGCATATAGTGGTACAGTACAGTGGGGCTTTTTTAAACTGACATCTTTTAGAAACTGTTGAAGAATATTGTGGTGGTTTGTGTAGTGTTAATTTTAAAATAGAAACAGTACCGAGGTTTTTAACTTATCAAACATGAAATTCTTCATTATGGGGGCGGACAATGTTGCCTCGGAATGTGAGCAAAAAACTGAGAGAAACTTTAGGAGCAGACGTCTCTGGTGTACTAGAGGCTGGAGGATCACATCGAGTTGTCGGCGTTGTTGATTCTTCTTTGCTATGAGCCGACAAAATCAATAACAACGAGTAAGAAACGAATTTAAATTGCCACGGGCAGGTGACATTCAGTGATTTTTTTAAACACTCGGGAGTTATGAATGTGTATGATTAACGAATCAGCAGGTTTTATTCACTTCTAAAGCAGGGAATCAACAATGTCTCTCTCTCTCTTTCTCACAACACACACACACACACACACACACACACACACACACACAGATTAGGCATGCGCACAACAAAATACAAAACCTTGACAACATCCCGAACTTCAATAAAGAAGAAACAACAGTTGTAGTCGTTTCATTGGACGCTGCAAAGTATTGTTACCAGAGTCAAACCTATTCACAAAATACGTGTGTTAATCAGTCAAATGGACTCCCCCTCTCCTCTGCTGTGAGTGAGAACTGTTACCAATAGTTTACGATACGTCGAGGTTGACATCACGAATTGACTGAACACTCAGGGGAAAGGAGACTGCGAGAAGATCAGTAGAGAGCGAGGCAAAGGATGCAGGAACCACATGGGCCCAACTGAGGTGAGGGGGGGGGGGCTGCCATAAACCGGGTCCGCTGGCGAGGTCTTGTTAGTTGTTACGGCCCTATGCTCATCGAGGAATAGCAAGGAATAAACTAAACAAAACAAGACGAACAAGCAGTCCATTCACCGGACGGTACAAGTTGAGACGAGAGTAGACTTCATCAACTAGCAGTTAGTCTGTCAGGTTTAGCTGACCAGCTGGTTCCCTACACGAGTTCGGGCAATTTTACCTCTGTTCATGAATACATCCGCCCTGTCTTGTCACCCCGCCTCCAGCTGCAGGTGCGGCCGCAAGCGCGTGTGCACCCGGGGTAAGTAGGGGAAAACGTTGAAATATGTACACAGCAAACCCTCTTGTGGTCTAGCGTTAGCTATCGTGGACTGTAACTGCCAGCTGGAGTTTTTCCCAGGTTGTGGGTATTAGTCTTCACATGGCTTTTGCGTTTTCTTCGTGTAGATCAGTGCGGAGCGAGACAAGAACGAGTGTCTCCGGGTGCATGCGTGTGTTTGTTGTTTATTTAGGAAAGTGCTTCCGCTATGGGGGGAAAGAGAGGGAGACGGAAACCGGAGTACCCGGAGATAAACCCATGCGCCTACACCTGCGTACAGGTGACACATACAAAGAGTGTCCCGAGACGAGATCTGAACCCTGAGCCGCTCACTGAAGTGGTGACAAGCGTGTGTTCTAACCACTACACTACCGGGGCCCCTACACTACAGGTATCTGGTCGAAAAGTCACAGAACACGTTATTTCATTGTCAGAACTCTCTTAGTTTCCTGCCTGTTTGTTTGCCTGTCTGTTTTACTGTTTCTTCTCGTCTCGTCTCGTCCCGTCCTGTCCCGTCCTATGGCTTTCCTGGCTTATGTGCGTCTTTCAGTTTACTGGTGTTTTTAAGTCTCTTATTATCACAGAACTCTCGTTACCTTCCTTTAAAGCAGAAGAGCACCACTCCAGTGATTATCATAAGAAGGAGTCCTCCGCAAACTCCACCAGCAATCCATCCAGCGATGTCACGTCGGGTTGTAGTAGCACTGCCTTTACAAAAATATGATGGATTCATGAACAAATAAATCCTGTGAAATTTCACCTTCAAGCAACTGGACAATGTCTTGACAACAATATTTCATAAAACCATTCACAAATTAAAATGCTGGGATTATTTTGTTTTAGCGGGTGGAGACTACAGCGTCCGTTATCTGTTATCCTATATATTTGTTAGAAAACAATCGTTGAGGGAAAAGCTAAACGCTAAGCTAACGGGCTGTCAGATACATCAACTATGAACCAGACAAAAATGTTTTCACACATTTCAGACGAAATTCGATTTTCTTATAACGCGAGGTGGAATGACTCAAGTAAGAAAATATTTAAAGATAAACAAGACAAACTCACCATTCATCTCCTTAAGTACAAAAGTTTGGCTGGTTAAGGAAGTCGTGACACTGACATAGTCAGGAGTGACACTGGTGACATTTTCATAGCGTATGACGTCGGCATTGTCAGTGGTGATACTGACATCGCCAGGATAACCATTGCTGATATTGTCATTACTGTTTGTGACATTCACATAACTGGGAGTAACACTGACAAAGCCAGCGGTGATGTTTGTATAGTCGCTGGTGACACTGCCAACGTCAGCTGCGACATTCTTGGAGCCAAGCGTGACATTCACATCGTCATCGGTGACATCGACATATCCGCCAGTGACATTTGCAATGCTAGCGGTGAAATCTACAGTGACATTTTTGACACTGACATCGTCATCTGTGACATTGACATCGGTGACAGTGACAGAGCCAGGGGTGATCATCACTCTGTAGCGGTGAATGTCTCCAGGTGGGAGACGGCTGGTCATTTGACAAACTCCAGAGACAAAGTCCGTCCCGGAGATTGGCGAGGTGGTTATCGCGCTGCTCGTTAGAAACGTTTCTTTAGTTTCATTCTGGGACAAAGAAACAGAATTGAAGACTTTTAACAGCCAAGTATATTGCAGGCGCCACCACCAATTGGTGCAACTTACCTTGTAGTCGTGTGGTGGCTTGTGTGCCTCGTCGACCCACAGAGCTATGTCGGCCGGAGCCTTGTGCTCTTGGCAGGTCCAACCAAGCCGAACAGGTCTGTCAGGGAGAGGCCAGACTAAAATGTTGCACCCTGGCCCTCCAGGTTGGAGGTTTTGCTTTGGGCTAACAACCAATTCATGTAAAACACAAGCTGTTACAGAAACCGCAACAGTATCACAACAGGGGCCTGGTCGGGAAGATTCTTCTCTAGAAGAGCTTATGACGCAGGCTGGTGAAAGCCCTAGGGAAGCCAGCTCGCCGACTCATCTTCTGACGACCAAGGCAAGAACCAGGATAGGGACCTGGAACATCAGGACCCTCTATGAAAGTGGCAAATCAGCTCAAGTGGGAAGCGAAATGAGAAAATGAGAAAATACAAAATCACTGTCCTCGGGTTATGGGAAGCTAGATGGAATGGAAGTGGGCAGACCAGGCTAACATCAGGAGAAACCATCATCTGCTCTGGCCACAAAGACCTGGACCATGGCCATACCCAGGGAGTAGCACTGCTGATGTTAACAGAAGCAACAAAGGCGCTGATGGCCTGAGAACCAGTCTCACCACGGCTCATGTCAGCAAGATTCAATTCAAAAGGAAGAAAGATCACTATCATCCAATGCTATGCACCAATAAAAGAGGAAAACGAAGAATTCTATAGCTCCTTGCAGTCTCTGCTTGACCGCACACCAAGGAGAGATCTGAAGATCACTATGGGAGACCTAAATGCCAAAGTGGGAGATGACACCACTAACAAGGAGCTCATCATGGGAAGACATGGCGTCGGCACCAGCAACGAAAACGGGGAGCTCTTCACAGATTTCTGCGCATTCAATGACCACGCCATCGGTGGCACTGTATTCCCACACAAAAATATACACAAAACAACGTGGACTTCCCCAGATGGCCAGACAGAAAACCAGATCGACCATATAACGGTTGCTCGAAAGTGGAGGAGTCTCCAAGATGTCAGAGTGAGAAGAGGAGCAGATGTTGCATCAGACCACCAGCTCCTAATAGCAGTCTTCAAGATCAAGCTGAAGTCCTTCATTGATACAGCAGGCAGACCACGCCACAAGTTCAATACTCAGTACCTCAAGAACAAGGAGACAAGGGAAATTTTTTAACTGTGAAATTAAGAATAAGTATGAGGCCATTTCAGGACTGACAGAAGAATCAGTGGAAGAACACTTGTCAACACTCAAGAGCATCTGGAAGACAACCTATACAGATGTTCTAGGGAAGAGGGAAAGAAAACAAGGAATGGATGACTCCAGAAACTTGGGCAAAGATTGAATCAAGAAAGGGACTGAAACAGAAGCTCAACCAGTGCCAAGACCAGCAAGAGAAAGAAGATCTCATAGCAAAATACTGAGAAGCCAACCGCCAAGTGAAGAGGTAGGTAAGGGAGTACAAGATGTTTCCTTTCTAGCTCTCTAATTTCCTTTTCTAAGTCCCTTTCTAATTCAAGTGCTTTTTTCATTGTTGCATAGGCTATACTTTTCCCTCTAATTTCCATCAGTAGTACATCTAGAAATAATTGGTCTGGTATTGTTAATTGTAAGTCTTGGTCTGCAACTTCTGATAGATTCTCTCTATTATAAGGGAATGCAGCATATTGTTCTCTAACTCTGTTAATGGTATTATGTATTTCATTTACATAGTAAATGTCCCTAAGGAGAGAAAAACTAAATTTCCATAAAGTAGGATGTACTGTTTGGGCCCAAATTGTAGAGTGAGAGTAATCATTGAGTGGTCCGTGCTATATCCAAATTCAATGTCTGCTTCGGCTACATATTGTAGTAAAGATTGTGAAATAAAAAAGTCTAGCCTACTTTGTTGTAAAGGGTTGGTTCTTCTCCAAGTGTCTCGCTTTGTTTCTGGGTTCAGATATCTCCATATGTCTGTTAGTTCCATATTGTCTATCATAGTTTCTACTCTTCTGCAGGCTTTCGGATTATTTACATGTTTGTAGTTGTGGTAGTCTATATTAGGGTCCATAACTAGATTCCAGTCGCCCCTTATTATAACTTTACTAACCTGCATATCCTGAATTAAGCATTCTACTTTCACATAAAATTCTGGGTTATCTTTATTGGGTCCATAAACGTTGACTAGTAAGAGGTTCTCGCTCATAAAATCTATTACTGCCAAAATATATTCTCCTTTCTCATCTTTACACACTTTCTTAACTTTAAATTCAAAATTATTTTTAAATGAAATTCCAACACCTCTAGAGGAGGTATTATTGGATGCAAAAAGGCATGTATACCCCCATTCAGATTTAATATACCTTTCTTGCTTGAAGTCAAAATATGTATCTTGTAGGAAATATATTGAATAATGTTTTCCTTTTATAGTTTAATACATCTTTCCTCTTCTGTAAGTTACCCAGTCCCTGACAATTAACAGAGCAAATATTAATGCTAGTCATGTTTAATTTTGTTTCTAGGAAACAGTACAGGTGTCATATTTTAACATTTTATGGCTAACAGTCTCTCTATTCTTGGTCTAGCTATTAAATTAAGAAAATAACAATATACTTGTTGGCAAAAAGCAAAACCAGGTCTGGCACATGTGGACAGTAGTAAGCACAGTGCAGAAGGGTGAAGGATTAAAGTAGTAAAGGCATTAAAGTAAGGTATTGTAGACAGAAGCAAGCCCAGCAATAGCAAAAAAACAGATTAACAAGAGATTACAAAAACACAAAAAATAAAAATTATAAACAATCAAGCAGAAGTGATCATGTAGACTGGCACTGGTGGTGGACACCTGTATCTTTATGTGTGCATATAATTCCATCATTCCGTGTGTGTGTGTGTGTGTGTGTGTGTGTGTGTGTGTGAGTATGTGCCAATGAAAGGTGGCCACAAAATTCGTTTTGCACACTCACCCCTCCCCTGCACACACCGTCCAGTTCTGTTTATTGACATGCCTGGGGGAAAAATGTCTTCTCTGCTGGGGTGGACTATATGGACGGAGCAAACTGGGAGTGAGGTGTTGCCAGTCGCCGCTGAGCTCTTTCCTTGTTTTTATGATGTGGCTGCTGGTGGAGTTGCGGCCGGTGAGCATGTTGTATATCCTGGGAGGAGTGTTGTAGGGTACCCTCGCTCCTCTTCCGCTGTTGACTTCTTTGTTCTTCGGTGTTTAATCCAATCAGTTTTCTGTCAATGGGGCTAGTGTCGCCCTTTTTAATGTCTCTGACAGACAAGTCCAATAGCGATGTCCATCTTCCACTTGCTTCCTCACAACTTAAGCGGCTCGTTGTAGATTTTCCAGTCGGTCTGCTATCTCACTGTTTGTAAACTTGGGTCAGGAGGGTTTGTCGGTCGCGCGATTAAGATCGACATTATGATTGATGTAATTGTCTCCCTTCTCTCGCTGTCGTCTCTCTCGTCCATCCAATTCTCCAGTTTTCTGACCGCACGTCCAATCCACATTATTCTTATAAGAGGACTTCCATGTACCTTTGATTCTGCATATCTAGGAAGGGGCATAGAGGACATAGATGAAATTAATAACAGCATTGAGGAGGGGATATAAGAGGTATGGAAAAGTCACTTTTCGATGAGGCCGAATTTGCTGATTGGTTGCTCTGGTGCCGTTAATTGCAACACGTGTGCTTTGTTCTCAAGTCTTTGTGTCCAGCAAAGTCCGCTATCATGGTGTACTGCGATTATTGCAGGATCCATCCTACTGCTGCATGGTTTCTACTTTATAGACGGACACTTTCTAGAGAAATGTTTTATTATAATTATTAATGGTATTTATGCTTATATTTATATATATATATATATATTTGAATGAAGTCTTTCTAATTTATCCGACCTTAATGCTGTACAATGGAAATGTGTGAAAAACCATCAAATGTGTGACAGACATCGAAGCAGACATGTAAATGGGTGAAGTAGATAAGTCTGAGCGTCTGCCGGCTATTAGCAGGTGTGCTCGCAGACATATAACATCAAAGGAAATTTAAATGGGAAATCTTTCCGGTAAGGATGTTACTGCTCATTAAAACATAGACCAAGAGAAATGACATTTTCTTGTCACTTCAAAACAGTCACAACACTCCTATCCCTCTACAACTTGCTCTAATGAGCTAATCGGTTACAAAGCAGCTCGTTTTATTATTGAAGATGTCAGCCTGTTAACACAATAATATTCATATTACCTTCTCAAAAGAAAAATTACTGAAACCGTTTTCATTAAATTTTACTTAAAGGAGATAATTCAGGGTGCTTAAAACAAAAATTCGAAAGGATACGATTTGATTTCTAAGATTTATTTTGTATTGAAAAAAGGAAAAATACTGATTCGCATATTATAAGCTTACTTAAAACCGATCCTAAATGTTATCTCCCACTATTCTTGTCGCCAATGTCTGCGGGCAATGTAAAGACAAACGACATAGCCAGCATGCAGAGACTAGAGCAAAAGGCTTATGTTTCAACTGCGTAGGTAGAAATGAAATGACCAACTTTTAAATCCTATTAGGGAATTATAGCTTGGAGAGTTTACTTAGTTACAAAAGTAACCGAAACGAAACAGTGCTATTTACAAGATAATTCAAAAGATGCAACAGAGCAAGATAGTCATATGCAAATCAGTCATTTGGTTTCGAAAGTACCATTGAAATGCTCACCTGCAGCGCCTGGTACAGGTGACACCTGTATCGTCCATGAGCTGAATAGGCTTTCTTGATGTGGCAATGTGTTGACACTGTGTTTGTATCTTTGTTGACCTTAACATGGCACGAGGAGTCGTTAGCGGGATCTGCAAGTTGTTAGTTTGTTTACAAATCTTTTTATCACTTTGTTGGCTTGTTTAATAATAAAAATGTTACTAGTCAGCTTTCCTGGCTACAATAGGGGGTTTTGAAAGAAGATGACGAAGGTAAACAAAAAGTAGAGAGAAGATAAAAATAACATGAAAAAATACATCTTGTTCAGTCGACTGACCTTAAAAAAGGAATGAAAACTATGGCAACTGCACAAAAATCTACAAAACGTTTATCTCTGTCTCTATTTTTTATTTCTCTTTTTCTCTCGCTTTTAATCTGTGCGGCAGTCTTGTAGCCAAATTTTGTCCTTAGTGTACCTGTATTACCCTGACATACAGTATTCTTGTGATGTTTTGTGACATAAAATAAACCATTTGATTTTAAGGTTGATTAATATTCTCTCTCTCATTCACTCAGAAGAGAGAGAGGAAGAATGCAGCAAAACTCCCGTCCAGCTGGTTACAGGTAAGGGACTTAAAAAAACTTTTACTTTTGTACGAGTTAACTTTATTACGTATAACAAAACCACTTAAAAGTATATTTCAAGAACTATTATCTCAGATGCCTTGACTTACATATCAAATCAACTCTGCACATTGCTGCTTCTCCTGTTGGAGGAATTGAACAGCTTATGGTGGTCTGTTTTGTTAGTTTACTTATACGGACACTCAGATTACTCGATTCTGGTCTTCTCTTCACGGAAACGCTATTGAAGACGGTTGATGTCTTGCACATTACTTCATTTTGAGATGATAAAGGAGGACACAATGAAAGCAGCTGCCCGTTCATTTTCCATTGCACTTGTTTACTTTCTTCTAGACGGGTACAGGTGAAAATTGCGTCTGAACCTCGATTCGCCTCAATGAATTCATTCTGACACAGATAGGGGACAGCACCTGCACATTAAGAGAAAAATCAGTAATGCAAATCGCTTCAATGTTTGTGTATTTTCTCATCAAACGAGAGACATTGTCCCCAGGGAACTGGGCAGACAGGAGACATAACTCTGCCCACCTACTGTCGGGGAAATGTTCTGCTCAATGTTTACACGTCAGTTACTTAAAATAACGACACACCCCTCACGAGCCCCCAACCTTCTATCCCTGCTTCTCTCCGAACAAAAGACTTGAGAGGGATGTCCTAATCAGTGTAAACGAACGAAAGGATTTATTAAAACAATTAGGTTATGTAAGATACACCCATGAAAATAGTTGCTCACTTTGTGCTATCCGTATTTCTAAATCTTAAGATGCTTTTATCTTCTAGCGACCATCCACACTCACATACATACGCACAACAACAACCTATTATTGCTGCCATTGTACTGCAAATGCTTCTGAAGTCTTACTTCACGCCCCCGCTTGTGATGAGGGGAGAGGCAGCTCTGAAGCCGACACAGACACCGAATACTGTCCCGGTCCAACGACGACTACACTGTTGCAGCAGCGCTCAGTGGCGCGCGCCGAGATGAACAGTGGCACGTACAGTCGCCTAATGAATTCCACCCTCTTGGTCTTATCCCTCCGGTCTCCGGTACATTGGAGCTAATACTCAGACATTCTCTTTTTCTCTGAGAACGGGGACTTCAACTGCCGACCTTCTACCTCTTACACCTAGCCCCTGTCCTGTTCAAGTGGTCCCTGAGGTCTTTGTTGTCGTTGACTGACCTTTTGTTTCGAACTTCTCTGACCCAAGCGTTTCTACTTTCTGCCGAGGCTTTGCCCTCCCAGCTGAAGTCTCGGTCTCAAGGACAAGTCACTTGGCGTTCACACAAATGCATGAGACATGTCAACCACCGCCTCAGAGAAATGTAGATGAAGTTACAGCTTTATTCTTCATCCATTCACACATGTCATACTTACCAGGGATGCCATTGCTCGATCAACAAGTCACAAACTACTCAGAACGGACGGAGATGAAGACCACAGCCCTAATAACAGAGACCTACAAAGATGACCGGGGGTGGGGGGTGGGACTGTCTTCCATTATCATTACGTTACCTTGGCGATTGACCACCCACGGAGCTACGGGGGGGGGGGGAACAATAACTGTAAGATGAAATCCAAACATTGGTTCAAGACGAATTTTCTTTAATTAGCATATTTTAAAGCGATTATAAATTATAAAGCGACCTGTAATAATAATTTATAATTATCAGTAATTAATAACTGAATTCAGACACTTTTAAGTTTAGTTTTCTTTATTTGAATGCTCATAAAAGCTCTTAAAACAGTATCATATTGCTTTTGTTTCTTTTCCCC
>SMMW01000170.1:0-15672 GCA_004794655.1 Marisa cornuarietis
TAACAACACTGACCTGCCAGTATTAACAGTAATAACAACACTGACCTGCCAGTATTAACAACACTGACCTGCCAGTATTAACAGTAATAACAACACTGACCTGCCAGTATTAACAGTAATAACAACACTGACCTGCCAGTATTAACAGTAATAACAACACTGACCTGCCAGTAATAACAGTAAGATAAGACTGACCTGCCAGTATTAACAACACTGACCTGCCAGTATTAACAGTAAGATAAGACTGACCTGCCAGTATTAACAACACTGACCTGCCAGTATTAACAGTAAGATAAGACTGACCTGCCAGTATTAACAGTAATAACAACACTGACCTGCCAGTATTAACAGTAAGATAAGACTGACCTGCCAGTATTAACAGTAATAACAACACTGACCTGCCAGTATTAACAGTAATAACAACACTGACCTGCCAGTATTAACAGTAAGATAAGACTGACCTGCCAGTATTAACAACACTGACCTGCCAGTATTAACAGTAAGATAAGACTGACCTGCCAGTATTAACAGTAATAACAACACTGACCTGCCAGTATTAACAGTAAGATAAGACTGACCTGCCAGTATTAACAACACTGACCTGCCAGTATTAACAGTAAGATAAGACTGACCTGCCAGTATTAACAGTAATAACAACACTGACCTGCCAGTATTAACAGTAAGATAAGACTGACCTGCCAGTATTAACAACACTGACCTGCCAGTATTAACAGTAATAACAACTGACCTGCCAGTATTAACAGTAATAACACTACCTGCCAGTATTGACAACACTGACCTGCCAGTATTAACAGTAATAACAACTGACCTGCCAGTATTAACGGTAAGATGGACTGACCTGCCAGTATTAACAGTAATAACAACACTGACCTGCCAGTATTAACAGTAAGATAAGACTGACCTGCCAGTATTAACAACACTGACCTGCCAGTATTAACAGTAATAACAACACTGACCTGCCAGTATTAACAGTAAGATAAGACTGACCTGCCAGTATTAACAGTAATAACAACACTGACCTGCCAGTATTAACAGTAATAACAACACTGACCTGCCAGTATTAACAGTAATAACAACACTGACCTGCCAGTATTAACAGTAAGATAAGACTGACCTGCCAGTATTAACAACACTGACCTGCCAGTATTAACAGTAATAACAACACTGACCTGCCAGTATTAACAGTAATAACAACACTGACCTGCCAGTATTGACAACACTGACCTGCCAGTATTAACAGTAATAACAACACTGACCTGCCAGTATTAACAGTAATAACAACACTGACCTGCCAGTATTAACAGTAAGATAAGACTGACCTGCCAGTATTAACAACACTGACCTGCCAGTATTAACAGTAAGATAAGACTGACCTGCCAGTATTAACAGTAATAACAACACTGACCTGCCAGTATTAACAGTAAGATAAGACTGACCTGCCAGTATTAACAACACTGACCTGCCAGTATTAACAGTAATAACAACACTGACCTGCCAGTATTAACAGTAATAACAACACTGACCTGCCAGTATTAACAACACTGACCTGCCAGTATTAACAGTAATAACAACACTGACCTGCCAGTATTAACAGTAATAACAACACTGACCTGCCAGTATTAACAGTAATAACAACACTGACCTGCCAGTATTAACAGTAAGATAAGACTGACCTGCCAGTATTAACAGTAATAACAACACTGACCTGCCAGTATTAACAGTAAGATAAGACTGACCTGCCAGTATTAACAACACTGACCTGCCAGTATTAACAGTAATAACAACACTGACCTGCCAGTATTAACAGTAATAACAACACTGACCTGCCAGTATTGACAACACTGACCTGCCAGTATTAACAGTAATAACAACACTGACCTGCCAGTATTAACAGTAATAACAACACTGACCTGCCAGTATTAACAGTAAGATAAGACTGACCTGCCAGTATTAACAGTAAGATAAGACTGACCTGCCAGTATTAACAACACTGAGCTGCCAGTATTAACAGTAATAACAACACTGACCTGCCAGTATTAACAGTAATAACAACACTGACCTGCCAGTATTAACAACACTGACCTGCCAGTATTAACAGTAATAACAACACTGACCTGCCAGTATTAACAGTAATAACAACACTGACCTGCCAGTATTAACAACACTGACCTGCCAGTATTAACAGTAATAACAACACTGACCTGCCAGTATTAACAGTAATAACAACACTGACCTGCCAGTATTAACAGTAATAACAACACTGACCTGCCAGTAATAACAGTAAGATAAGACTGACCTGCCAGTATTAACAACACTGACCTGCCAGTATTAACAGTAAGATAAGACTGACCTGCCAGTATTAACAACACTGACCTGCCAGTATTAACAGTAAGATAAGACTGACCTGCCAGTATTAACAGTAATAACAACACTGACCTGCCAGTATTAACAGTAAGATAAGACTGACCTGCCAGTATTAACAGTAATAACAACACTGACCTGCCAGTATTAACAGTAATAACAACACTGACCTGCCAGTATTAACAGTAAGATAAGACTGACCTGCCAGTATTAACAACACTGACCTGCCAGTATTAACAGTAAGATAAGACTGACCTGCCAGTATTAACAGTAATAACAACACTGACCTGCCAGTATTAACAGTAAGATAAGACTGACCTGCCAGTATTAACAACACTGACCTGCCAGTATTAACAGTAAGATAAGACTGACCTGCCAGTATTAACAGTAATAACAACACTGACCTGCCAGTATTAACAGTAAGATAAGACTGACCTGCCAGTATTAACAACACCGACCTGCCAGTATTAACAGTAATAACAACACTGACCCGCCAGTATTAACAGTAATAACAACACTGACCTGCCAGTATTGACAACACTGACCCGCCAGTATTAACAGTAATAACAACACTGACCTGCCAGTATTAACAGTAAGATAAGACTGACCTGCCAGTATTAACAGTAATAACAACACTGACCTGCCAGTATTAACAGTAAGATAAGACTGACCTGCCAGTATTAACAACACTGACCCGCCAGTATTAACAGTAATAACAACACTGACCCGCCAGTATTAACAGTAAGATAAGACTGACCTGCCAGTAACAGTAATAACAACACTGACCTGCCAGTATTAACAGTAATAACAACACTGACCTGCCAGTATTAACAGTATAACAACACTGACCCGCCAGTATTAACAAGTAAGATAAGACTGACCTGCCAGTATTAACAACACTGACCCGCCAGTATTAACAGTAATAACAACACTGACCCGCCAGTATTAATGTAATCAACACTGACCTGCCAGTATTGACAACACTGACCCGCCAGTATTAACAGTAATAACAACACTGACCCGCCAGTATTAACAGTAATAACAACACTGACCTGCCAGTATTAACAGTAAGATAAGACTGACCTGCCAGTATTAACACCGACCCGCCAGTATTAACAGTAAGATAAGACTGACCTGCCAGTATTAACAGTAATAACACTGACCTGCCAGTATTAACAGTAAGATAAGACTGACCGCCAGTATTAACAACACTGACCTGCCAGTATTAACAGTAATAACAACACTGACCCGCCAGTATTAACAGTAATAACAACACTGACCGCCAGTAATAACAACACTGACCTGCCAGTATTAACAGTAATAACAACACTGACCTGCCAGTATTAACAGTAAGATAAGACTGACCTGCCAGTATTAACAGTAATAACAACACTGACCTGCCAGTATTAACAGTAAGATAAGACTGACCTGCCAGTATTAACAACACTGACCTGCCAGTATTAACAGTAATAACAACACTGACCTGCCAGTATTAACAACACTGACCTGCCAGTATTAACAGTAATAACAACACTGACCTGCCAGTATTAACAGTAATAACAACACTGACCTGCCAGTAATAACAGTAAGATAAGACTGACCTGCCAGTATTAACAACACTGACCTGCCAGTATTAACAGTAAGATAAGACTGACCTGCCAGTATTAACAACACTGACCTGCCAGTATTAACAGTAAGATAAGACTGACCTGCCAGTATTAACAACACTGACCTGCCAGTATTAACAGTAATAACAACACTGACCTGCCAGTATTAACAGTAAGATAAGACTGACCTGCCAGTATTAACAGTAATAACAACACTGACCTGCCAGTATTAACAGTAATAACAACACTGACCTGCCAGTATTGACAACACTGACCTGCCAGTATTAACAGTAATAACAACACTGACCTGCCAGTATTAACAGTAAGATAAGACTGACCTGCCAGTATTAACAGTAATAACAACACTGACCTGCCAGTATTAACAGTAATAACAACACTGACCTGCCAGTATTAACAACACTGACCTGCCAGTATTAACAGTAATAACAACACTGACCTGCCAGTATTAACAGTAATAACAACACTGACCTGCCAGTATTAACAGTAATAACAACACTGACCTGCCAGTATTAACAGTAAGATAAGACTGACCTGCCAGTATTAACAGTAATAACAACACTGACCTGCCAGTATTAACAGTAATAACAACACTGACCTGCCAGTAGACTGACCTGCCAGTATTAACAGTAATAACAACACTGACCTGCCAGTATTAACAGTAATAACAACACTGACCTGCCAGTATTAACAGTAAGATAAGACTGACCTGCCAGTATTAACAGTAAGATAAGACTGACCTGCCAGTATTAACACTGACCTGCCAGTATTAACAGTAATAACAACACTGACCTGCCAGTATTAACAGTAATAACAACACTGACCTGCCAGTATTAACAACACTGACCTGCCAGTATTAACAGTAATAACAACACTGACCTGCCAGTATTAACAGTAAGATAAGACTGACCTGCCAGTATTAACAACACTGACCTGCCAGTAATAACAACACTGACCTGCCGATATTAACAGCACCTAACAGGAAACTGTCTGTAGGCGATAGATTGCCACAAATATTTGTGCGTCTCGCAATGGACAAGACGACAGGCAAGGCGGGTACAAGGATGTGCTGTCAGATGTGGGTAGACGACAGGAGGACAAGGGGCAGGTTCTTACCTGGCCTCAAGACGGGTGGAGTTGGCAAACTGTGGGACTGGAGAGATGAGTCGGTAGGTACGAGTGCAGGTCGAGCCAGCCAACGACGGGTGTGGTGCCAGTGAGTCTGGTGCTGGCCGGACCCTCTGTCTTGGTGGTCATTGCCACAGACGGGGCCTGGCAGTTATTGACCGCTCGTGACCCCGCCTCTTGTTCCGCCCATACAAGTTGCGTGGTAACACGTGGATCAGACGAGGACAAGCATGGCTTCTTGTCGGGTGAGCCCCGTGCTTGTGCCACGCGACTTGAGCGACCATTTTGATCCTTTAAAGATTACATTGCGACTCCTCCAATGGGCGCACAGCTTTTTTTGTAGGAAAGCTGCATGCACCATGTTGTAGACTTTGGGGGCTGTCCAGCCGTTAACATTGACTTGAGCAAACTCACATCCACATGACCGTTAGAGCGACTGCAATGACTAAAGCTCATTGTGACTGCAGGGCGGGGTTAGTGACAACAGCCTGGTCATTCCATCAACTGACATCCTGTGTTCTTCATAAAGCACCATGAGCCAGGCCATAGGGCTGAAATAGAACCCTATGTAACTTCCCTTTATTGTTTAAACTGAAATAGCAAATAATAATAATAATAATAATAATAATAATAATAATAATAATAATAATAATAATAATAATATCCTTTTATGGTGCAGAATCCTAGTGACCTGCTGTCCGCGCAGAACATTGTTTACTAAACACGTCATTGAGCTGATGATCTTACTACAAGAATTCAGCTATTTTTCAATGATTCTAAAACTAACCCATGCAACTGTAAGCACATCCATGTCATTGGTGGGTGGCCTCATAAGAAAATAATAGCGATGTGTTCAATGTGTAAGTTATCATGATCAGCCTGAACAATAGGAAAACACTTGTCCTCGTACGTCCTCCATTCCAGAATTGACGACTGTAGGCCGCTAGCATTTATCATGTATGTGTGGTGTTCTTTGTGTAAAGCACTTTGAGTTCATCTTAATGGTGGAGAAAGGTGCTATAGAAATCATCATCATCATCATCATCATTATTATTATTTTGGTTTGAACTATGACCTCAGACACCTCATAGTCATTCACTGCTACAGCAGTTGTCAACAAAATGACTGAAAAAACAACAGTTTGTGCCGATACTCTGTGACAGTTGTTGATCTCACACAGCTCATATAATCATATTCAGCAGTCATATTAACCTCATACTACTGGTCTGTAAGTTATTGATATAGATCGTATAGTGTATATACAGACCGTAGTATATATATATATATGATCATACTCAGTCATATTAACCTCATACTACTTGGGTGTAAGTTATTGATATAGATCGTATAGTGTATATACAAACTGTAGTATATATATATATGATCATACTCAGTCATATTAACCTCATACTACTTGGGTGTACGTTATTGATATAGATCGTATAGTGTATGTACAGACTGTAGTATATATGATCCTACTCAGTCACATTAAACTCATACTACTTGTCTCTAAGTTATTGATATAGATCGTAAGTTATTTATAGAGACAGTATAGTGTATATATAGACTGTAGCACATAAATATATATATATAATCATAGTCATATTAACCTTATACTAGTGGTCTGTATATAGATATATATGTCCATAACAAAAGTTAGTCATACACGTGCACTGCTCTCAAATCTGGATCCATACACGTGTACCTAACCATGTAGTTCCGACGAACAACGAACTCGTGCCTTAATGGCGATATCTGACATTCATCACATTAAAAAACAAAATTTAAATGTCGATTATTGCTTGTTTTATTTTGTCTTGACATTATTTTTATTTCATTTCTACAGACTGGTATTAAAAATGCGACTTTAGTGCAAACCTCAACGGCGCAGTTGTTGACCAGAGGCCACAGGTTAAGCTGCCCATGTGGTCCAATACAAAGTTTTATCCACCTGCCACATTTCTCCCTCACGAGACAGAGATGTTACGAATGTCACCTGTCTGTTCTCAAGTCTTTCAGGGTCTCTAGAGTCAGAGTCAGTAACCACGGAAGAAGTGATAAAAGCTATAAATCATCTAAAACTAAATAAGGCCCCCGGGCCTGATGGAATACTTGCAGAAATGTTAAAGGCCTGTCAGGATCATATACTAAGGTACCTAGTAACTTTATTTAACAAAATTTTTGACAACGGGGAATACCCTAAAGTCTGAAGTGGTGCGACAATTGTCCCATTATTTAAAACAGGGAATCGAGATTGCCCGGACAATTATAGAGGGATATCGCTAACTAGCACAGTAAGTAAAATGTTTGCATATATCCGAACTTGAGACTAACAAGATGGGCAGAGGAAAATAGTAAAATAGCTGAGGAGCAGAGTGGTTTTAGGGAAGGACATTCCACCACAGATAATGTTTTCATACTGTATGCTATCATACAACGCGATTTACTCAAACGATCGGGTAAGGTGTACATATGTTTCGTAGATTTCAGAAAGGCATTCGATATGGTTAATAGAAACAAACTATGGCATGTTCTACATAACCTGGGAGTTGGAGGCAAGATGCTCACCATTTTACAAAGTATGTACCAGAATATCAAAGCCTGTGTAAGGTGTAGTAACGGACACACAGAGTATTTTAATTGTCCGACCGGAGTAAGGCAAGGATGTATTTTGTCACCCATTCTCTTTACGTTTTTTATAAATCAGTTAGCTGTAGACGTGTCTCAGAACGGTATTCATGGCATCCAACTAGTCCCAGATATAATACAGATACTCCTACTGCTCTTTGCGGATGATGTTGTATTGGCATCATATTCTGTTGCTGGCCCCCAAAAGCAGCTTGATATTTTAAAAAATTATGCTGATGGTTTTGGAATGAATGTGAACCTCGGAAAAAACAAAGTCATCGTGTTTAGGAAAGGCAGATGTCTAGCATCAAAGGAATGTTGGTATTATGGCACAGAAAGGATAGAGGTTGTTAACATATATAAGTATCTAGGTCTCTGTTTTACAACTAAGCTCTCCCTCTCCATAGCTGTCGATGATCTTGCAGCTAAGGCCAAAATCAGATCCTGCAACCTATTAAAATGTTTATGGAAACTTGGAGACATACCAAGAAGCGTTCGATGTTCGACTCCCAGATTGTACCGATACTTACCTACGGGTCGGAAATTTGGGGTTTTCAAAGATATGAGACCGTTGAGAAGGTACAAATCTTCAGCTGCAAACGCTTCCTAAATGTGGGTTTTCAAACACCAAACAAAATGATCTATGGTGACCTAGGGCGGTATCCAGTAGTGTTGACTACAAAAATTAGATGTATTAAATACTAGCTTCGACTCATTCATATGAACGACACTAGACTTCCCAGAAAAGCATATAATATGCTATATTATTTACAAGAAAACGGTAAACGTACTTCGGCTTTCTTTATAAAAGAACTTCTCTGTATCAATGGCTTCGGATTTGTTTGGCTTCAGCAAGGTGTTGGTAACAAGAACATGTTCTTAAGAACCTATAGACAAAGACTTATAGACTGTTTCCAACAAGAATGGCACAATGATATATGCACTAGTGAAAGACTTGAGCTGTATTCTAGTTTTAAGAGCTACGTACAACCTGAGAGATATTTAAATGTACTGAGAGAAGCATTTATAAAGTTTAGATTTGGAATATCACC
This sequence comes from Marisa cornuarietis, assembly GCA_004794655.1. Lineage (NCBI taxonomy): Eukaryota > Metazoa > Mollusca > Gastropoda > Architaenioglossa > Ampullariidae > Marisa > Marisa cornuarietis. The sequence continues at coordinate 8,816 of SMMW01000170.1, forward strand.
CAACAATGTACATCGATATCGCTAAAAAAAATGATGTATCTCCCAGCCAGTTAAGCTGCCCCGGATGCAAGCATGAGATTGAAGATGAAGTGCACGTGTTGTTTGACTGCCCTGCCTATGACAGCTATAGAATGAAAGTTGATGTTTTAAAATCTACAACACCATATAAACAGGGCAAAGATGGAATCACGCAAGTCTTTATAGATAATTCGGAAACTACTATGAAACAAATCTCAAGATATTTGTATCAAGTATGCAAACACAGAAATAAAATAAGTACATTGTAAAAAAACATAAAAAATGTTCATATGCATAGATAATGCTATTAGGAATATTGATGCTGTTCTATTTTCTGTAATTTTCCCCTTGAAACAAACCAAAAGGTTTGCTCAATAAAGAATTCGTTCGTTCGTTCGTTCGTTCGTTCGTTCGTTCGTTCGTTCGTTCGTTCGTTCGAGTCAGAGTTGCACAAACCCCAGAGATATCTTTTTACCACGGCTGAATTATCGCTGAAATCACTGAACGTATTACTACGAGTACCAGACACGGGGTTTGTCTTACAGCAGACGGTAACACTATAACACGACACTAAACTTTCTGAGACCGAGGGCTAGAACATCACACAGCACTAGACTAGCAGATAAACAGCACTAGAACATCACACAGCACTAGACTAGCAGATAAACAGCACTAGAACATCACACAGCACTAGACTAGCAGATAAACAGCACTAGAACATCACACAGCACTAGACTAGCAGATAAACAGCACTAGAACATCACACAGCACTAGACTAGCAGATAAACAGCACTAGAACATCCCACAACACTAGACTATCAGACCAGACATACAGCACTAGAACATCGAACATCACACAGCACAAGCACTAGACTAACAGACATACAACACTAGAACATTACAGAGACATAAGGGAAACATGGAGAAAACACACACACACACACACACAGTCTATACATCATTTCAGAAACCAAACTAAGGTGAGAACAGAAGCCCTGGACAGCAGAGTGTCAACAGTATCTGAGCCCAGTGACCAGTCAGACACAGGGACTCGTTTTCAAAGTATTTAGTGACCGACACAGACTCACACAGACTCACACAGACTCACAGACATCAAGGAGGGTTGTACTGTGGCAACATGCTGTCGCCTTGTATTTTTGTTGACAAGGGAAGTAGGGATGGAAGGACGGAATTCAATAATGTTATCTGATGGAGGTCCAGGAAGGGCTTGACTGGCGCCGTGTGGTGTGTGAGAGCGACAAGCTCTGGTTGCTGCACTTCACCTTTTGTTGTTGTTGTTGTTGTTGAATTTGGAAAGGGAAAGCGCTTCCACCTAAAGGTGATTTCGCACTGCGTAGATTCTGGGGAAAATTAAGCGAATGGTGGATGAAGGGGACGAGGACGGAAAGAGGGTTAGGGTGGGTGTGGATGGGGGGATCGCTGCTCCGTGAAGCCGCTGGTGTTGATGACTGATGCTGTTGCTCTCTGTACTTGTTCCTTTCTCTCGTGTCCAGCAGGTCCGCCACGTCTGTAGTAGCGGTGCACTGTACTGCGTGCCACATGCCGTGTGTTGTCCTTTTCCTTTCCTCTAGTTAAACTATAATTTTCTTTTTGTTTTACTTTGTGGAGTGGGGTTTGGTTCTAGTCCTAGTTGGGGGTGTACAAATATCGTGTTTATTGTAGTTTATTTAAAATCGTACTTTAAAATTGATTTTCATTTGTGCTTTTGCTGAACAGTTTTATTCACACGTTAACGGAAATGTCTGTGGCTATTGGTAAAGTTTGATTTAGTGAGTTATATTATGTTATCCAATTATTACACTTTGCTGTCTTATAGTAGTCTAGAGTCTGAGTGCCTTGTCACCATTGATGCTACTAATAAAAAGCTCAGCTAAGTTCCTCTCCACCTGTCATGGCTCTGACATTACTGGGTGTCGCCACTGGCCAAACAATGTCGATGTTAACGTTTGCATCTCTCAACCCAAACAGGTAGACGAAGCACAAGCGTTTTTTGTAAGCGGTCGTCGGATGTCGCCTGGCCCTCGGATGTCCTATGATCACCAGATCTCGTCTGACCCTCGGATGTCGAAGTCTCGAGTCAGAAAAATGGAACTTGGGCCGGCATCTTGAGGTTCTGGGTCACGCGCGCCGCGTGCGGCGAAATTAAAAAGCGAGACAAAGTGAGATCAGATCATTTAAATGAGCATCTTTCTCTGAGGTCTTCGCTCACGTGTTTCCAGACAGCAGCCTGCAGGGCTCGGGGCTGAGAAGAGGTTGCAGTAAACTAGATTAGACTTCTTTACATGTTTTTGTTGTGTCTGTTGTCCAGTAAACTATGATTAGAGTTCATAGGCATATCTGGCCATGTAAACATTATATTTTTACACATGTAAACATTATAAACATTACACGATACAAAATGATTTCAACGATGCCATGACGAAATGTCTACCTAAGAAACTCAACACCTGAACAAGTGTAATTGGTTAAGTAAGTACTGCAGGTGTAGCTGGTGACTAGATACTTTTACCTTCAGGGCTGGGTGAGGGGGTGAGGGGTAGTGGACGTTACAGTATGAAGTCTGGACTACAATATTGGATGCCGACTAATGTTCATGAACCCAGTCACTCGTCAGTCTATCTCACCACAACATGGAGCACTGCACACCTCCTGCCCTCTATGGTCAGTCGCTAAAGATGTAGAAGACAAAGGTAACATGCACGGGGGAGTGTCACCCAGCAGACAGCAGGAGATGACTTTCACAGGAGAGATACTGACATCTACAGGTTGAGATCATTGCTGTGTTGACATCTACAGGCTGTTATAGCAGTTCTGATAAGATGGAGGAGGGTCAGGAAGGGCTAGTGTACCTGGGCCTGCGGCTGCGAATGGGGCCCAGCATAGGTTAGCAATTGGGTCTCGTTTCGGTTTTTTTATAAACAAATATGTGGGTAAAGAACACTGAGTTATTACACGTTGAGAATCGAATTTAAAATTTACAATAAACTATTCCCCGGCCTAATGGAGTAGTACGTGGGAGTGAGGGGAGGTCACTAGTCAGCGCTGCCATAGCTAATGAGATCACTAGCACTGACTAGTGACCTGACCTCACTACCTATGATAGCACTGACTAGTGACCTCACATTTCACCCTATAATAGCATTATTATAATAATAATAATAATAACAATAATAATAATAATAATAAACGATTAAAATCAAGGATTAATGCAAGGAGCCCAGACAGGTCACCTGCCCCGGGGCCAACGCTGGCTTTCGGCGGCCCTGGTTTATACTGTACTGAGTCGTCTGTGAGTGCTGTGTGACACCTGTAGACCAGCTCATTGTGTGTTGTGACACCTGTAGACCAGGTCATCGTGTGACATCTATAGACTAGTTCATTGTGTGTTGTGTGACACCTGTAGACCAGGCATCGTGTGACATCTATAGACTAGTTCATTGTGTGTTGTGTGACACCTGTAGACCAGGTCATCGTGTGACATCTATAGACTAGTTCATTGTGTGTTGTGTGACACCTGTAGACCAGGTCATCGTGTGACATCTATAGACTAGTTCATTGTGTGTTGTGTGACACCTGTAGGCCAGGTCATCGTGTGACATATATAGACTAGTTCATTGTGTGTTGTGACACCTGTAGGCCAGGTCATCGTGTGACATCTATAGACTAGTTCATTGTGTGTTGTGACACCTGTAGACCAGGTCAGTGTGTTAGGTGTCACTATAGACCTAAGTTATTGTGTGTTATGTGTCATGTATAGACCTAGGTTATTGTGTTTTATGTTAACTGAAGACGAGGACAATGGTAGACTGCCTGGTAGCGGCTGTCTGACTGTCAACAACGTAGTCATGTCACGGACTGAGCCTCAAGTATGACAGTTGACTCTACAAGAGAGTTACCGAAAAAAACTCCGCAGCCTAACTTCTTTACCGGGGTCGCCCTTAACCTTCAGATAAGATTTTATAAGATGCGACTATATTGATCCCAGTGGACAATTAGTAGCAGTTTTATAGGTAAGCCAGGGCTAGAACCACACAGCACAGCAACAGTAATCAGCAATACCTAAAGACATCCATGCCCGCTCTACCAGACAACACCTCGTACAATCATCAGTCACACCCGCATATGAGGGACGTTCATTAGCACACAGTAGCCTTCAGAAGTCGCACGGCGGGAACAACGAAGGACAACCTCAAGCTGTTGGTCCTGCCTGCACCCACACACAATCGGCGCCCTGACGGAAGTTGACGGAAGTTGACGGAAGTGTCCCCAGAGGACATGCTTGTCATCACATACAACATGCTTGTCATGCACCTCTCCAAATGTCTGTCTGTTACACACAGTCTGAATGTCCCTCTGGACCGTCCCAATCACTGTGGAGTAGATGTGTACATTAGGATTCAACCTGCTCTTGTCCATCAGTAAATTGTGGTATAAACAGATGAACAAGGACAGAATGTCTCTATAAGATTATAACATAGCTGAAGAAATCCCTGAGAGACAGAGACAGACCAGCTTCCAGACAAGTAAGAGGCGCTGGAGACCCTTCCTCATGATAGTCTGAGTCCTGGTCACACATCACAGTCTCAGTCCTGGTCACATATCACAGTCTCAGTCCTGGTCACACATCACATTCTCAGTCCTGGTCACATATCACAGTCTCAGTCCTGGTCACATATCACAGTCTCAGTCCTGGTCACATATCACAGCTGAGTCCTGGTCACATATCACAGTCTCAGTCCTGGTCACATATCACATTCTCAGTCCTGGTCACATATCACAGTCTCAGTCCTGGTCACACATCACATTCTCAGTCCTGGTCACATATCACAGTCTCAGTCCTGGTCACATATCACAGTCTCAGTCCTGGTCACACATCACAATCTCAGTCCTGGTCCCATATCACAGTCTCAGTCCTGGTCACACATCACATTCTCAGTCCTGGTCACATATCACAGTCTCAGTCCTGGTCACATATCACAGTCTCAGTCCTGGTCACACATCACATTCTCAGTCCTGGTCACATATCACAGCTGAGTCCTGGTCACATATCACAGTCTCAGTCCTGGTCACATATCACATTCTCAGTCCTGGTCACATATCACAGTCTGAGTGTTGGAATCGTCACCTGTCATAACCCGGCGAAGTCTTTTGTCTAAGATGGTGTGCAGGTACTACTTAATGTGAGTCGGTGGACATTAAGATGGCGCCAGGAACGTTGCACTGACAAGTACTTGCTGGGTGCTGCTGCCAATAAACTACAAAGTGAATGATCCGTGACACCAGCTGATAATCAAGGGAACATTCTTCAGAGAGTCTTCTAGCCAGCAGATATGGTTGGATGATGTTAGAAGGCGCTGATAAACACGAGCAAACAGGAGTCTTGTATGGGTAGGTGGTACCTGCAGGTGTTTGTACAGAGCATGGGAGGTAAACAGTCTGACATCATCAACACTTCTGCTGGTCTGACATGCAAATTGCAGTGGGTCAAGACATTTTCAGTGGAATTAGAATCAGAGCTTTCATGGTTTCCTCTATGATGACAACACCCTAGTATTACCCTGGCTGTACACCGCCAGCTTGGGGGGAAAGACATTGGACCATGTTTTAAATTATAAATAATGTCGCTAAATGCTAAACCTTGTGGGAAATGTGCACTTGAGCTGTTGGATCGGCGAGACAGAGCAGTATGGTGTCTGGGTATAGATAATGAGTTTATTTGTGTGTGTGTGTGTGTGTGCGCGCGTGTGTGCCTGAGTGTATGTGTGTGTGTGCGCCTCTGTGTGTGTGTGTGTGTGTGTGTGTGTGTGTGTGTGTGTGTGTGTGTGTGAGAGAGAGAGAGAGAGAGAGAACAGTTTGCAAAAGCCATGAACTTTCCCGTCAGGGTGAGGTATGTGTGTCAAAAATCTTCTGTGATGTTAGGAAACGACACTGTGACAAAAGTTCGTCCCCTAAAGTAGGCCAAGTGGGGTGGAGGGGGGTAAAATTACTATTGTTAGTCTGTCCGTCAAAGCAATAACTTTTTCCGACCAGTTCTGGAAGTAGAAACATCCAACCACGACGGACTGCACGACGTCATGTGACGTCACGTTGTCCAGGTTACGCGCGTGTAAAATGTTGACACGGAATTTAGGGAAAAGAGTTTTATTACAAAAAGTGAACGATGACGGGTGTCACCTTTGGTCAATGTCTTTGAGTTTCCAGACAAATCGTATACATTGTTGTCAATCTGTTGGTGTTTCTGACATTCTTGGCAGATATTTAATAACATTAGCGTGAGGACAACCATTGGTTACACATTCATTATTTCCGTCGTCTGTCAGACAAAAGCGATTATCTCGGTGATCAAAATGTCCGCAAATTGGGGACAAAGTACCATGACGACCGTCAGTATGAATTCAGATGACATTAGTTGTTTGCAGGGAGATGTTGACAAATATTGTTTGTGTACAAAATGTAGAGCTTTGTTAGGTGCACAGTGTCAGTCAGTGCACCCAGAATGTTCCACACCTCGTGGTGTGAGTAGAATTTACGTCATACATGACGTCACCGCCACCAGCCATTGTTTTAATCGTCAGAAATGATGCAATTCACACATTAAAATACACAAACATGTAAACAACAACACACAGCAGACCAGTATTAAACACACAAAACATGTAAACAACAACACACAGCAGACCAGTATTAAACACACAAAACATGTAAACAACAACACACAGCAGGCCAGTATTAAACACACAAAACATGTAAACAACAACACACAGCAGGCCAGTATTAAACACACAAAACATGTAAACAACAACACACAGCAGACCAGT
>SMMW01000171.1:0-120000 GCA_004794655.1 Marisa cornuarietis
CGAGAGAAGTATCAAGTCTACCGCAAGGTAGCTTGGTCCGCTGAAAAGAGGCTCTCGTAGCTCCACCCCACCTTTCCCCCACCCCAGGGAGTTAGGTGATAGGATTTAGCTAGGTAGGTAAGTTAGGGTAGGGATACTAGTAGTTATAGGTGGGCATTATGTAAATAAACTTTGTCTTTGAACTTACTCACTTGTGTAAGTGATGTGTGTGTCCTCGTCGTGTGAACGAGACGAACGAAAATCGGTACAGAGAAAGAAACTGTGTCGTCCATTGTAACCGTGTCGAGCAGCAGAACACACGCGAAGATCAAGGAGCTGAGAGACACACCGCAGAGAACACACTTTGGTTTAGAGAGAAGCAGGTCTTTTGTGGACTCCAAGGTCGGCTGAGTGCGGGTGTCGTAGATGGAAAAAAAAAAAGAACACAACGCGAGGCAGGATATGAGACAAGGCACCCGACTAACGAGAGCCAGAACTTTAGAAAGAAAGTTCTCCTTGGGAACTTCCGTCCTCTCCCCTGGAACAAGAAAGAGGAACGGACTGATTTATGGCGCTAGGGCAGTGTGAATGTGTAGCGGCCGGTCAGTCCGGTTACAGTTTCTTGAAGAAAATAGATATTATGATTCATTTGTCTTAAGAAGTTGAATATATCTTTCTCTTGCTGCTATTACTTAAACCATTAACATTAAAAGTACTAATCCTAAAAGACTCCTGAGTTATCATTGGAATTAGGTTGGGCTTAAATCACATAATTGTTTTACATGGCATGCTAACATAATATAGGTCTTCTAGTGTAAAATATGACACCAGTATAACAAAATAAGTGGTCTGTAGAGACGTGTGTTAAAGTATGGAGTAGGTATAAGTATGTGAGGGTAACTGGTTGCAAACAGTCAGTTAAAAGACTTGTTGAGCTTTCAAAGACAACAGGACAAAACACTACAATCATTGACAAAGTAACTGCTAACATAACTAAGGAAAATAACATTACACATTGACCATACATTAACATATTAGTCTTGACATATAACAAACTGGATGGACAAGAACGGCAAGTCATGAAGTTAGCTAGTATGAGCATATCCGCTCTGCCCTGGGCAGCGGAATTTAGTATTATTGGTATCCTTCTGTAGGAGCAACTCTCAAAACTGAAAGGGATATTTTAAGTGATGGGTAAACTATTACAGTTGCTGCAGTAAAGTCTATTTAGTGGAAGAAAATCTATTACCTGGACTAGTGTCCACCGCGCTTAAGATTCCTCCTCACATTATGCAAGAGAAATGACGAAGCTGGTACCATAAGTTCCATGAACCTAAGAGTAGCGTCCCTTGCTGTGGCTGATAATCTGAGGTCGCAAGGCGAAGAAGTCAACGATTTCGGTTGTTGATGTATTATCAGACTGATATATATCCAAATGTTATTCGCCTTTACCAGGAGGAATGTCTTTCGGTTGTTGTCCATCGCTTATTCGTAGTTGATAAATGAACAGGGGTTGAGGACATTAGGAGGTCGTCGTCCCAAGGGAGGTCACTAGCCGAAGTGATCTTCATGCTTCTGCCAGAATTCCTTGTTTTAATGTAAATACACCCTTTGGACGACCACGCACTCTCCATATCCGGGTCTTCCCTTGCTGCCCTGAGCAGAGAAAAGTTTGCTTTTGTAAGATCTTCTGACAGTACAATCCCAGATCCTTTTAAGAGCCTCCTGTTATGCAAAACTTCGTACATTACATTTTTAAAGACGATGGATTATAAACACTTCAAACGTGATATATAATTGTGTGGGGTACCTGTCAGTCTTTCCACAGGTTGTTTCTGTTAATTGTCCATAATCCAAATGGTATGAATCTGCTGCTTTGGGTGAATGAGCTGTCCAATGCATGAAAGCAGTATCATAAGAACCGGTGGGGGGGGGCAAGAGGGAGCCGCCCCCCAAAAAATATGCTGGGAAGGCAAGAATGTGAACCTCGTCCATTGTCATCATGGAGCTACCCCCAAATAGCCCAGCATCTTCCTAAGCCACTAGTCACAGTGAAGTGAACCCCAGCCACCTACTTTACATTCACCGTCTTCAGCGACTGCACTGTGGGAGCCATGCTTGTCGTCTGCTACTGGCGCTGATGTATCAGCTGTTACTCCAGTCTCTTCATGTAAGATAAGATACTAATGTGCGTTTAAACAGCTGTTAATGTGGACACTGATGCTGGAAAAACCTTGCTGCAGACTAGACACTCCATGTACTGTAGGGAAGTGTACTACTAAGCAGGGAAAAGGCTCAACTCAACGTTCTGGGTAACGAGTATTATTTCTACTGGAAGGGAGTAGGATGTGGAGAAAGAATGGCGAGCTATGTCATGTAGTAATTAAAATAAAGTATTTTGCATTCGAGGAAAGCAGCAGCAGAAAAGATGAGCATTGTTAATATTATTATAAAATAAACTACAAATTCTGTGTGATATTAGTTTTTTTTTTTAATGAGCTTGACTTGCGTACTGTGACGCGGGCCCCTTTGGTCGATTCGTCTCTTCGTCGTGGGTCGACTCGACGATGTTGGGACGATAAGGTCTTACAGGTGAGGAATACTCACGACTGGCAGAGTCAACACACACACACACACACACACACACACACACACACACACACACACACACACAAACACTGTTTTATTGCTACTGTTAATCTAAGCGGAATAATTAAACTACCAACATTTGTAAATTAAGAAGCTATGACATGTCTGTGGGTTAGTTAGTTAGTGTTTAACGCCGTGCCAGCAACTAAGGCTATATCACGGCGAGTGTCTGTAGGAGGTGAATATACATTTCATGTAAGTTCTTAATAGTTCGGCACTGTGCAGGGTTGGGGCCCGGCTATATGTCATTCAAATTTAAGTGCTGATCTTTAAACCCATTACTTGGGCCTGCATGTCCTTCACCCCCATCCCCCACACACACACTAAAATAGAGTAAATATTCATTTCTATTGAACAAATCTAGCAATACACAAAAAGGATCAAAAGAATGGCACAATGTGCGTTTGAAATGAAGTTTCCTAGTGTTTGTAATGTTCGTGTCAATAGTGTATTACATTTAGTCGTCTAATACTTCATTATGTTACTGGGCCATGCAAATATAACAGACTCCTTATATTCTCAGTCCTAGAGTCAGTCAGAAATACACATGAATATATATATATATATATAAATATAAAAGAAAATGAAAATATTTCATGCTCTATAAAGCTGGTAATGTAGTGAGTGACATGAAGGTCGTGTGTAAGCTCTATAGTAATTATTACACTATATGATATTAATACACCAGAGTGTGGCAATGTGTGTATAATGTGGTGGCCCTAGAAACCCTGACAACCCACAGGGGACGTGTTTTGCTCACCACGTGTAGGCGGGTGTTGTAGGGATGTTTTTATCGACTGTCTCCAGCTACTTAGTTGTGGAGGCTGCTCCTGACCATCTTTACTTTGTCTCTTCTTACATGATGCCGCTGTCTCTAAATGTTTTTAAAAAACAACAGAGGCATTGTGGTGTACCTGTGAAATGCAATACAAAAGGTGAACAGCGCCATACTTAATTTGCGAGGGCAAAGCGTGTGTCTGCTCACTATTCAAATTCCTCTTTATTTTGTACAAGACAATGTAACAGGAGACCTTCAGGTCCACCCTAGACTTGCTGTTCACATAAAGAAAGCTACCGCGTTAATATGAAAACAGCAAACCGCACAATAAGTAGAAAAAAATAATAATAATAAAATAAAGAGTAGAATTTGAATCTAAAAACGTATTAACTCATTCCCGATAAGCACAGCAAGCTTCCCCCAGTCGACCCAGCTGACGGGAATGGGTACCTGACTCCATAGACTATATAGAGGGTTGGGGAAGGTAAGGCAGCGAGGGAGAGGAGATGGGCACCACCCTCATGTAAAAGCTGGCCCCGAGAAAAGTGGGGTCTGTAACACCTCACTCCCCAACGACCTGAACAGGTTTTTTTTTTACAGCTATACTGTATTTTGTCGGCTAGAGTGGCACACACACACACACACACGCACGCACGCACGCACACAGACACACAGACGAAGCAAGAGGACCAACTCCATTCAAACTGTACAAACGATTTCTACTAATGGCGCATCATGCTGATCATAATCATTGATAACAGTAGGTAAGTACGGTCAGCTAGTTGACACCGTACATCTGTGGTCACAAGCATTTACTTTAAAGACCTAATTATTTGTGAATTGCTAATTACAAGTTTGTATTGTATAGATTTGCAAGGTTATCCGTAAAACCAAAATAAAAGTTTCTCCTCACCTGAACAATTCGTAAGGTGCGTGACAAGTTTTGTGTGCATCTGTACCTACACCTTGACAACCCTGAAGCAAAGGGCCTGGGTGGCATTTCCGTTAGCACAGGTGATTGTCGGTCAATCGATGTTTGGACCAGTGTCATCGTCTCCTTAGTGTCACACTGTGTGCCACGCTGCCAACACAGGCTACCATCGCTTCTTTCACCTGCGACTGGGGAACCACGATAATGACTGATGTACAGACGCCAAGGGAAGATGTTTTCTTGAAGATAAATGTTCTACCGACGGTGGTGTCCGTGAAAAACAAACAAACTGGTCTGGTGAGAGATTGAGTGCCAGACAGCAGGCAGTGGGTGGGGTGCTGGGGGAGGGCGAGAGTGACAGGTTTGAAATTGGCGCCAAAATGTTGCCGTTTCCTCTACTGGAAGGTAGGAACCTGTACTGAGCGCATCAAATATAATCAACAGTTAAATCGTAGGACCAAAAAAAAAAAAAAAAAAAAGGTGTCGAAGGGAAAGAATTGCGGGGTACAGAGAACTAACGCTTCTGTTTAAAACAGAATGATTCCATTTGCTCCCAAGCAATGTGTACCTGTGAAAAGTACATCGCCGTACGTGTATTCACAAGAAGCTACAAATACGTTAATAGGATACAGGTGGAAATATCAGGTACCATTTTTTAAACAGGAGAGTGAGCTCTGTAGTTGCGTGCAGTTATTAATGAACTGTATAACCGTACGATAAGGATGTGTGTGTGTGTGTGTGTGTGTGTGTGTGTGTGTGTGTGTGTGTGTGTGTGTGTGCGTGTGTGTGTGTGTGTGTGTGTGTGATCGGTAAAAACAGGTTTCTGTGGTATAGCTTATGGTGTCCCTTTCACCAACTAACGCATTTGTTCCAAACTGAAAGAAAACGATTTTTCTTTCGTTTGATTTTGTAGTATTTGTCGTTTGAAGTGCGCGTGTGACCAAAGGCAACGTCTGCCGATGTTGCTATGCGTGTGACCGTTAGGGTGCTTTCATTCAAAAATTGAAGTGTCATTACGTAAGCAACACAGCTCACAGACTAATATATATATATATATGTATTCCTTTGTCCACACAACAGCAGGTGTCGAATGTTGTACCGAACTCTTGGCTATGGCTCCGTTACATGTCAGCGGTGTGCTGAAGGAACAGTGTGGTCAGTGGAGGACGGTCATCAGAAGGTGAGGGTACTAAAATAACTTGCATTTTTATACCCTGACCCTACTTATTTTATATTTGTGTAACCGGACTGACGGTCGCTACACTTACACTGCCCCAGCACCATAAATCAGTCCGTTCCTCTTTCTAGTCACAGGGGAGAGGACGGAAGTTCCCACGGAGAACTTTCTTTCTAAAGTTCTGGCTCTCGTTAGTCGGGTGCCTTGTCTCATATCCTACCTCGCGTTGTGTCCTTTTTTTTCCATCTATGGCACCCGCACTCAGCCGACCTTGGAGTCCACAAAAGACCTGCTTCTCTCTAAACCAAAAGTGTGTTCTCTGCGGTGTATCTCTCAGCTCCTTGATCTTCGTGTGTGTTCTGCTGCTCGACACAATTACAATGGACGACACAATTTCTTTCTCTCTACTGATTCTCATTCATCTCGTTTACACGAGGACACATACATCACACTAGCATACGGACTAAGACACTTACACAAATGAGTAAGTTCAGAGACATAAATTTTATTTACATTATATACACCTATAATTACTAGTATCCCTATCCTAACTAACCTACCTAACTCCTATCACCTAACTCCCTGGGGTGGGGGAAAAAGGGGGTGGAGCGACGAGAGCCTCTTTTCAGCGGACCAAGGTACCTCGCGGTAGACTTGATACTTCTCTCACACTCAGGTGGGGGGGGGGGGTGCAAGGTTAGGGAGGTCCAATAGTTCCATGAGAGAATTGTTTCCAACTAAAATTACAGATGAATTGTCTCTTTTTATTAATAAGCATACTGTCAAACTAGTTCAGAATCACAAGAGGTTTTTGTTTAAAAAACAATTCTAATAAAACATGTAGCTTCAGTTGCATCACTTCAAACTTACCTGAAGTAAAACAAGAGCATTAAGTGCATATTTATTTATTCAAGTATATCTTGGTAAACTTACAATAACATTTTATGTGGTTTTTGTTGACTATGTTTGTACATCTTTGTGTATAATGTCACGATGTGTAAGCTAAATATGAAATCTAATTGCTTATGCATCACATGCATGTTGTCTTCATTGCAGAGTTGCCAGAGGTGTTACTTTGTTTCTACAAAGGAAAGAAACATCAAAAACATGAACATTAAAGTGAGCATGCCTGGAAAAGGTAGGACCAATATCAGTGCAGTATTTGCATGAAAGAATTGTCAAGATATATAATGTAAAATATATTTTCTTTTATTACATTTCTGAAATGTGACTAGTGATACGTATGCTGGTGATAGCACACTTGGTGCTGTCAGGAACGCACGGAAAGTGTGGACAGGTCACACACAACACACACTGACCTCACAGCCTTCTTCACGTGTCCTTTCACACAACAAAATACAAAGACCTGCACATGGGCTCGAACGTTTCTATTAATCGGGTGAACGTAAATCTATACTTTACTAAATAACAACAGAAAACTTCAGCACAAATATTCTACACTGAGTTTGCACCGAAACAAATATATCTAAGCAGTTTATATTAAAGTCCTTCAAGTTCTCTCTTCTTCTGTTGTTGGGGGGGGAAAGGGTCGACACGGCAAACAGTTCCCCTCTTTCAGTCTTGCTCTCTGGCGTTGATCATACGGACAGCCTACATTCACCAAATAACTCCGACAGTCTAACGGCAGACAAATGATCAAGTCAATAAAAATTCCACAGTAGGTAAATCCACACAGTTCTACGATCTTCTCAAGAGATCACACAGCAGTTGAGAAAATTAGTAAATCGAGGAACCACACAGATAATATTTCTCCACACAGTTCTACGATCTTCTCAAGAGATCACACAGCAGTTGAGAAAATTAATAAATCGAGGAACCACACAGTTAATATTTCTCCACACAGTTCTACGATCTTCTCAAGAGATCACACAGCAGTTGAGAAAATTAATAAATCGAGGAACCACACAGTTAATATTTCTCCACACAGTTACTCTTTCTCCATACAGTTAATATTTCTTTACACCGTTAATATGTATCCACACAGTTACTATTTATCCACACAGTTGCTATTTCTTCACACAGTTAATATTAATCCACACAGTACTATTAATTCCAACCTCTGTACCAAATTCCTCTTTCTCCCAGACTCTCACGTCTGCTTCTTCTTCCAATTTCTAAACAACGCCCCCTATCAACATTCAAACCAGGGGTGATAATCGCTACTCGTACAAGGGCGACAACCTCGTTACTTCGACGTTCAGGGGTGGTAACACATGTTCATAACATTCCTCCCCTCCTACAAAAAAAATGTTCACATTTTTGCCTAACTATAATAGAACTGTTACGTTCTAACGAAAAGATTATCTGACAGCCCTATGGAATTTCTTGATCCATTTCAGCCCTTGAAAAGGCATCGGCTAATTTATTAGTGGTCCCCTTAATCGGCTGAATATCAAACTTAAACTCCTGGAGGGCTAAAGCCTACCGCATCACTCTGGCATTCTTATAAGGATTAGATGTGAGGAACGATAGGGGCTTGTGATCAGTATGTAGGGTAAACTGTCTCCCATACAAATATCTAGACAGCTTCAGAACAGACCATACTATGGCTAAACACTCTCTTTCTACTGTGCTGTATCTCTTCTCTATCCAGTAATTTTCTACTCACATATATGACGGGTAAGAAACTGTTCTCAATGTTGTAGGTGAAGAGGGCTGATGGAACTTCTGCACGTCGAGGGTATTGTTTTAGCATGTTTATGTAGTAGGTCATCTGGTTTAATCATTTCCTTGAATATATCGATTACTTGTTCACTTTTTTGGCACTTCTTTATAGATTTAGACAACTCTTCTGCTGTGGTATCCGGTGCACGACGATAGGCGATCAAAGTGTGTTTAAAGTTTTTTTTTTACAAGAGCAGATGGTGTTGCTGTTTTTCTTTTCTTGCGAACTCTCGTGATTTTCATCCTTTTGTTCTTGCCTACCAGTTCGAAGCTCAGCAGTAGGTATTGTAACTCCTTGAAAAGTGTTACATTGGAGTCCTCTACAAATACCGGTTCTTTCTTGGCTGTCCCCAGCCCTGTTATAGGTTCTGTGAAACTCTTCTGATGGATTTCACGATCTTTTGACAAGATGCCAATGACTATCTTCTTCTCTGCTATCTCTTCTACTAACTGGCGTTTCAATCCCAGATATTCCTTTTGAGTTTCTCTCCTATCACCAAGTCTTTGTTCGAATTCTCTCATTTGCTTTGTCAAACGTTCCACGGCTCGGTTAGCCTCCACACTGTTTAATTTCTCGACTTCCAGAGATCCTTCCAGGTCTCTAACACGAAGCTTTAAGCTTTCTGAGTTGAATTTCGTTTCCAGATGAGCTGTTCTTTCTGCCTCGGTGTTTCCTTCCAGAGAATTCAATCTTGTGATAGTATTATCAAGATCTTTCCTGAGTCTTTCCTCTCGTTCCTTGAAGGTTCTGATATCTGCTGAGGCTTTCAGTAGGTCATCACACTGATGCTTACGTCTCAACTCCAATTCATGAATCTTTTCTTTCAACTCACCAATGGTCGACTTCTGTTGTTGGCACAGTACAGCTAATCGATCTCTTTTCTTTTGGTTAACATCCATCTCGGCCTTGAGTTGAGCAATTTCTCTGTCCCTGATCTCTAACTGCAGTCTACACTCACGACCTTCTGCATCTTCTGTTATGGTCTCTAGTGAGGAATCGCTTTGCTGTAATTCCATTCGGTTGTTCTTCGTTATATTCCATTGAACTGGTGGTAGAGTTAGGGGTTGAGGTCCCTGCATCTGGCGTTGGAATTGCGCGCGTGTGGTAACCGCTGCTGTTGGTTCTGACTCTTTCTCTTGTACATCAAATACCACCCGTTTTGTACCTCTCACGTTTCCAATGATTAGGTCGACAACTGGATTTTCGATGACACAACATTTCAGGTCTCCACTGAAGAAAGGTGTCTCTACTGGAACACGTGCTAGAGGGAAGGTTTCAACCTTTCCACCAAAGGTAATACAAGATTGTTTCCCGTTCAGTCGGTCTTGAGGTTGAACCAAGGAGGCTCGTATACCGGAGATGGTTGCACCTGAGTCGCGTAGCACCTTAACTTGCTGTCCCCTAATCCGTCCTGGATACAGATGTAGTTTACCCAGCTCCTTCTCATCGGTGATTGAACACATAATAGCAACATTGGCTGGGGTTGGGTTGCTCTCATTTTTCCAATTTCCATTTGTGTTATCTTGGGGTCTATAGCTTGGACAAACCTTGGCTATATGTCCAAGTCCTCCACAGTTGAAGCAACGTCGTGGTGGTTTCCAACGATCAGGATGACAAGGGCTGTTTCGATCATATATGGTCGTTGGTGCTTCCTTCGGAACTGTTCTTATTGGTGGGGAGTGGGGTGGAGTCCTCCATGATTCATTCCTTCTGTAGGGAGGAGTATTTCGTTGTCTTGAAGATCGAGGAGAAGTAAATTGGTGTCTGTCCTGCTTTGGGCGAGCTGGCGGTGAAGAAGGAGGAGTGGCTTGTCCCACATTTGCGAACATGATAGTTTCTGTTCGTCTTGCCGGAGATTTCTGGGGGTGTGCTTGGCGATAACGTTCAGCACTGTCAATCATTTCATTAGCGTTCTGAAAATCTCTTTCTCTCAGAAATACGGCTAAATCTCTAGATACACTTTGCAGTACTTGTTCTCTGACTAGCAGATCATGCAATCCTTCATAAGTTTTTTGGACTTTGGATAAGTCAATCCACCTGTTGAACAATCCGATTAGTCGGGCTTGAAAAGAATGCATTGACTCTTGAGATTGGGGTTTCACCGATCTAAATTTTTCTCTGTATCCTTCGGCTGTGCACTGAAACTTGAGTAATAGTTCTCTTTTGAGCACATCATAATCCACGGGGCCCTGTACACATAGGTTATCATATAGCTGGAGGGCTTCTCCGTGAAAAGAAGTGGCGATTTGTAATGGCCAGATATCTCTGGTCCATTTAAGGGACTGCGCCTGAGCCTCAAATCGATTCAAAAATGCGTTGATATCGTCTTCGTCCTCTTTGAAGGCGGGGAGTTTATGTGTGAGTCCTTTTGGGGTTTGGTTCCCATTACTCCTCGTCGCGCTGGAATCGGTCTCTCTCTCTAAACGTAGTTTCTCTAATTCGAACTGACGCTCGGCCTCTCTTTCTCTTGCGGCCCTTTCAGCTTCTTTTTCTTTAGTTATCCTGTCAGCTTCTTTTTCTTTAGCTATCCTGTCAGCTTCTTTTTCTAATCTATCTGCTTCTCTCTCTTTGTCTAATCTTTCTGCTTCTGCTAATCTTTCTGCTTCTTTCTCTCTGGCTAATCTTTCTGCTTCTTTCTCTCTGGCTAATCTTTCTGCTTCTTTCTCTCTGGCTAATCTTTCTGCTTCTTTCTCTCTGGCTAATCTTTCTGTATATCTGTCCTGCCTTTCAATGCACTGAAATACATACTTTGTAAGGGCTTCTTCTTTCAATCCCAACAGTTGTCCTTCTTTCATAAAGTCGGCTACCTCCCTAACGGATTCAGCCATGGTTAACACCTATCCAACACAATTACTCTACTATGTTTACAAAAAGGGAGCACCCTACTATCAAAGCTTCTAATAAGGCAGAAAATACAACCAGAATTGCAATAAGTCTAAGCTACTGGCATGTCAACATCAATCAGGCAAAAAAAATTATCTTCAAGGAATGCAACTGGGTTACAAAATAACATCAATACCAGTCTTAACTTGTTCAAAACTAGTCACTCAGATTTCTAGATCTATTAACAATCCTAAAGTACCGTACGAGTACATCAAAATAATCCAAGGGCGACAACTTATTCAAACATCCAATGACTTCACATAAATTAATAAGTGAACACGCAAGGCCCAGAATTATTTTTTTTATAAAAATAAAACAAGACAGATAACTACAGGATAGAGAACATCCACTCTCACTTTCGGTTTCTGCATACACTTTCACACAGAATAGTGAGCTTGGAAAATAAAGACGAGAGGCAAAGTAGAAACAGAGGCTAATTCCTTACTACGGGTAGAACTTTACACACCCGTAGACCCGTGAAGCTGGAGACGGGGAAACTGCACCACGCCCAACATGTAACACTTAAACACTGAGCAAATATAAATAAGTACAACCGCTTTGCAAAATTCTCAAAGATAAATAATTAACTGCCAACCTTCTACCACTAAGTCCCAGGGGAATCACAAACACTGAATCGAAGACACACTTTCACCCGACTCTGTACCAAACGAAACAAACCCACGACAGATCACGTCGGGGTCACCAATGTCAAGAACGCAGGGAAAGTGTGGACAGGTCACACACAACACACACTGACCTCACAGCCTTCTTCACGTGTCCTTTCACACAACAAAATACAAAGACCTGCACATGGGCTCGAACGTTTCTATTAATCGGGTGAACGTAAATCTATACTTTACTAAATAACAACAGAAAACTTCAGCACAAATATTCTACACTGAGTTTGCACCGAAACAAATATATCTAAGCAGTTTATATTAAAGTCCTTCAAGTTCTCTCTTCTTCTGTTGTTGGGGGGGGGGGGGAAGGGGTCGACACGGCAAACAGTTCCCCTCTTTCAGTCTTGCTCTCTGGCGTTGATCATACGGACAGCCTACATTCACCAAATAACTCCGACAGTCTAACGGCAGACAAATGATCAAGTCAATAAAAATTCCACAGTAGGTAAATCCACACAGTTCTACGATCTTCTCAAGAGATCACACAGCAGTTGAGAAAATTAGTAAATCGAGGAACCACACAGATAATATTTCTCCACACAGTTCTACGATCTTCTCAAGAGATCACACAGCAGTTGAGAAAATTAATAAATCGAGGAACCACACAGTTAATATTTCTCCACACAGTTCTACGATCTTCTCAAGAGATCACACAGCAGTTGAGAAAATTAATAAATCGAGGAACCACACAGTTAATATTTCTCCACACAGTTACTCTTTCTCCATACAGTTACTCTTTCTCCATACAGTTAATATTTCTTTACACCGTTAATATGTATCCACACAGTTACTATTTATCCACACAGTTGCTATTTCTTCACACAGTTAATATTAATCCACACAGTTACTATTTATCCACACAGTTGCTATTAATTCCAACCTCTGTACCAAATTCCTCTTTCTCCCAGACTCTCACGTCTGCTTCTTCTTCCAATTTCTAAACAACGCCCCCTCTCAACATTCAAACCAGGGGTGATAATCGCTACTCGTACAAGGGCGACAACCTCGTTACTTCGACGTTCAGGGGTGGTAACACATGTTCATAACAGGTGCACTGCATTAAAATTATAATAATAGTGATAAATGTTGACTGTTCACGCTGGCAAATCGGCGACACACGGCGGCAATACCATCCACAGCAGCGATTCCTGCTATTCCAATGGCGGCACACACCTGACACAGGTATGGCCACACCAACACACGCTGACAACAACTCTCTGCTTTGCTCCGACACACTTCACTGCACTTCACCACATCAACACTTACTCTCACAGCTTATATACAAAGTATAAACACGTCTAGAAATTAAACATCCAGCTTTTACTCGTTGCGCATGCGCTCTCTCGCACCGAACATTCCAGACACCGAGGCTGGTGTCAGTCACACTCGCTCACAGTCTCGCTAGAATGATCTTAGTTACAGGTCAGACACCCCATCAAAGTGCTGGCGACACCCACACAGACCGCTACAACAGTTAATTCCTAACACTAACACCGCCCATCCTTCCCGACACCGTGCTGGATCCACCACCATAACAATCAAGATACACCACAGTGTGATCGTGGTAATGCTCTCCCTGTTGTCTCTAGATATGGAGTTTGATTTCTCAGTAAAGAGAACTGAGGCCCACTATTGCCTTGTTCACGACAGATGGCGTTGTGCTCATGCACGAGGAGCAGCGCGGTATGCACGTGTCAGGACAGGGCAGACAGCGGATCGCCTTCACCGAAGATTCCTCTCTTGTCGCCGGTTGCGAGCCTTCAGGTGACTGACAGTTATGTTGACAGCTGTCCCCTGACTGGTCTGGCAGTAAGTGTCTCTGTCAGCAGACAGAACAATGGACCTGTCCTTCTGTCTGATACTTCACCCCGGGTGTCCGGAGTATCTTTGCTCAGCAACACTTGCAGTTGCATTGAAGCAGTCTTGTAGAATGAGGGAATTAGCAACTTGCAATGGGCTGCCAATGTCTCAAACACCTACACCCTCCTGCAATCGCCCCCCCCCCTTGGTCAACGGTACTTTATTGTTGTTTCTGACTCATGATTACAAAGGTGCATAGAAACCAGCAATAAACCTTCTCACTCCTGTACAATTGCTGACTTGTGTTGAAAGTGCACAGGGCTTGCACATGCACTGCATGCTTTGTACTGTTCAGTTCAGCCTTGCTGCATTTGTATGAGTAAACTTTAAATAGAAATGTTTTATTTCTCTCATTATAACTACAAATCATGCCAAGGCCCCGCGACTGATGGGGTCCTGCGTGAGTAAGTGCACCCTCGGGATGAGACAGTCAGTAATTTTCTTGAAATTCTAAAAAAAAAAAAAAAAAAAGAAATTCCTTACAAAAGGGTTTGTTTTTTTTTATAGAAAATTCCGGTGACTGGTATCCATTTATTAACAGGATTAGCTCGTCAAACTGTGCTGCACTTGTCGGGAAAACAGATCCTTGTTCACCTTGCCTGAACCCATCACCTTCGCTGGCTTGTGTCATGTTTTTTTTCTTAGCATCAAGTGACGAAAGATAACTGTAACTGGCGAGCTTTCTTCGGTCGGTAATGCTTCCTCTGATTATCTATTATCGTGGTTTGCATTACTGCCTCCCGACCTTCAGTTTCGTGAGCGATTATTTTAGTGCCAGTGCTGTGTGTTTAGCTGATTCACATTGTCTGGCGTTTTTCTTGTTTTTGCCGTTGGGATTATTATTATTTAATCACAAAGCAAGAAGGAATGTTCAGCTACTAGTGAAGTGGTTCAGAGTAGTTCAGACTGTGAACAGGATACTGATGACCACGAGGCAGGCCATGCAGAGCAAGAACTACTCCCAACTGCTGGTGTCACAGAAGTAGAAATATTTGACCCCGGTAACTGGAACTACGTGAACATGAGTGAGAACATTGTTACTATGTTGGTGGAGAAAGGCCCTGTAACAATCGCTAACGAATGGCGATTTCCGCTGAATGAGAAAAATAGTTTTTGTTCTCCTGCTTTATATTCAAGGAAACTGGCTAATGGGCAATGTGTAGACAGAAAATGGTTGGTGTACTCCAAAGCCAAAGATGCGGCCTCTTGCTATTGTTGCAAAGTATTCGCCCGTGACAATGACCACAACAATAAACTAACACAGGACGGTAACCGTAACTGGCAGCATCTTTCCACGACTCTAAACAATCGTGAAATTTCCAAAGAGCACATCAAAACTTAAAACAAATATGGCTGGAATTTCAGCAACGGTTAGCCACAAAAAAACCCACTGTGAATCATAATCTTCAACTCATTCGAGACGCACCTGACCACCTGGTCAGGTCAGCCGGCTATAGAG
Organism: Marisa cornuarietis; assembly: GCA_004794655.1. Classification (NCBI taxonomy): domain Eukaryota; kingdom Metazoa; phylum Mollusca; class Gastropoda; order Architaenioglossa; family Ampullariidae; genus Marisa; species Marisa cornuarietis. Next base: position 15,083 of record SMMW01000171.1, read on the forward strand.
AATCAGCGCACCTGCCGATATCAGCAGGTCCATTTTTGTTAATTTTTTACACGCACAAAATGCGTTGTTTCGGAAAAAAAAGTTAGTGCAGACGACAGTTCATTCATTTTTCTATCGAGTGATCTTCTTTTTGTGTCGTAGTTTTTACGTTTGACAGTAATTTTCTGCGTTTTCCCATGGTAACCCTATTTTTTTCGAAAATGGCTACCCGGGGTAGAAAGTTCGACCGGCAGCTTTGAAAATTTATATTTATTAACCTACAGTAAATGCAACCATCGGTAATACGCCGTTTTAAAGAGCATTTTTTAAACATTTCTTTGGTGTAAATTTTAAGATACATAGGTTTTGTCTTCAAGTACTAAAATCAAATGAAAGATTACGACTGTACGCATTTTAGAAATTTTTTCGGAAATTAACAAAAAAATTATTTACACAATATATACAGACATAAAGTACCAAACAAATATATGTTTCATTAGAATATACATTATAATTTTAAAATTACTTACTATTTTCGTCTCCTTTGCGGTTGTTGAAGTATAAATCCATGTCAAAGTGAGACACAACAACGTGCTTCAAGATGGCTGTTAGCCATTTTTTTTTTCACCAAAATACACGTGATCACGCGTGATTCACTGCCAATTCAAGGAAGAGAATCATTGTGGACTATTTCCATACTGTTTCAGTAGTTACCTCCCTTATGTTATTTTCAATTTTGCTTTTAGAAACATGTACTGTCACCACGAAAATGTTTTGAGACGCACTCATTATCATGGCATTTTCGGTTGGGAATACTATAAAAGTATGTTTTTAAGCAAACACAAGGTAAAGCTGTTTATTTTCTACATATTTCGATCTATCATTATCATTGTTCATCTACCCCTTTTAGTTATTTTTTTATGATTTTTTGAGAAAGGGCTAAAAACTTGCGTCCCAGGGGGTAGAACGCCTCCTCAGCCTTCCGTCAAGAATGAGTCAAGACACCATAGAACAAATGAGTTCAGTGCTGCGATTTGTCGATGTGAGTGACGAGGATGTAGAAGTGTCAGAACACGTCATCAAATGTTTACATGCCGAAGATTTCACTGGCAAAGGGTTAACAGACACTTTGCTTGAAGCGCTAAAAAACGGAAAAAACATCCGATGTACATGTATATGGGAAAAATCCACTTGTTGTGCCTCTGTCTTCTACAATGGGTTGTTAGCCCAAAGCAAAACCCCCAACCTGGAGGGCCAGGGTGCAACATTTTAGTCTGGCCTCTACCCCGACAGACCTGTTCGGCTTGGTTGGAGCTGCCAGGAGCACAAGACTCCCGCCGACATAGCTCTGTGGGTCGACGAGGCACACAAGCCACCACACCACATCAAGGTGGTTATATTTTATACAAACCACAAACAAAGTAAATATTCTCGATGAATTTAATATATCGTATCATTCATCCTTGTATGGTCTTTCTTAACTTCTACTTTTTGTTACACGTCACTAGGGTGGTCCGGTGGCGCAATGGTTAGCGCCTGTCACCAATACAGTGAAAGTTGGCTGTCCTGAGTTCAGCTCTCGTCTCGGGCACACTGTTCTTTCTCTCCGAGTGACATCTGTTTGAAGGGCTGGCTGCCTAGTTTTGATATAGTCTAAGTTATAAGAAACAAGTGGCCACACTCTACTATCAACAGTCAAGCGACGTAAGCTGGTCTTCTTTGGTCACGTGACCCGGCACGACACCTTGTCGAAGACTGTCCTTCAAGGCACCTTGGAGGGTGGCCGACACCGCGGTGGTCAGAGGAAGAACTGACACGAACATCAAAGACTGGACTGGTCGTCCTGTACAGGACCTGCTGACTATCGCCCACAATAGACAAGAGTTGCGGCCCTTGTCAGCTGTCGCGTCTATCCATGTGATCCCCCCAAACCCAGGTGCCAGACAAGGGACGACTGACTGACTGACGTTGCTGGCTCGGCGTAAAACACTAATCCCCACCCGTTACACGTAAAAAGGTCATTAAAACGGTTTTGTGAAACTATGATGACCATTAAGTTTTCCAATGCATTGCAAAGATCTTGTTTATCATGAGTTAGAAGGAAAAGCGGAATATTCTGATTACTTTTGTATCACATATAAATCGTGTCTGTATGTACTTACAGACAAGCCGGCCACACGCTGAAACAGGTCTGTATACACTTACAGACACATTTTTGCTAATTTTATACACGCATCAGATGCGTTGTTTCGGAAAAAAATTAAAGCAGACGATAGGTAATTCATTTTTCTATCGAGTGATCTTCTTTTCATGACGAAGTTTGCACGTTTTACAGACATCTTTTGCGTTTACCCATGGTACCTGTCTTTCTGTTTGAAAAATGGCTACCAAATACCCGGGGTAGAAAGTTCGACCGGCAGCTTTGAAAATTTATATTTATTAACCTACAGTAAAGACAACCATCAGTAATACACCGTTTTAAAGAGCATTTTTAAACATTCACTTGGTGTAAATTTTAAGATACAGAGATTTTGTCTTCGAGTACTAAATTCAAATGAAAGATGACGACCGTACACGTTTTAGGACTCAGTTTCAGAAATTAACAAAAAAATTATTTACACAATATATACAGATATAAAGTACCAAACAAACATATTTTTTAATTAGAATATACATTAGAATGTTAATATTACTTACTATTTTCTTCTCCTTTGCTGTTGTTGAAGTAAAAATCCATGTCAAAGTGAGTGACAACAACGTGCTTCTTTTCTCAAAATGGCGATCGACCCTAAAACTCTTTGTTTACCACACAAAATCTGTTCACTTCCTGCCATTTCAAGGGAGGGAATCATGGTGGACGATTTCCCAACGGTTGCAGTAGTTTCCTCCCTTATGATATATTCGTTTAGGCTTCTGAAACCTCTGTGGGACCCTTTACATTTTACCCATTATCATGGCATTTTCTGTTGGGAATACTATAAAAGTGTTTTTTTATGCAAACACAAGGTAAAATGTTTCTTTTCTACACATTTTGATCTATCATTATCAATTTTAATTGTTCTTCTACCTATTTTAGTTACTTTTTATGATTTTTTTAAAAGTGGGGACAATCGTGCGAGAGATAGACACTACAGGCTTCTAGCAACCACGAGTGCAATCTGTGACATCACGTCGTCCATCCTACCTTAGTGTAGTCTTTTCTACGACTGTAGACATCGCTGTGCACTGATCTGTTGGTACAATTAACGACAGACGTCTCTCCATACAGAGTTTGATTGTTAAACCATTTCAGGCAAAGAATGTCTGTGGAGACAAATTTGTACGTAACAAGTCTCAACGTAACCCGAACAGCTTGGATTGCGCACTAACCCTTAACCCTAACCGAAAAAAAATCATCAAACCACCTGATAACTCACGATTCTAGAAATCAGAACACAGAAATCATTCAGTGACGTCTTCATAATGGCGAGACACGCCGTAGATTTTATCAAAAGACAACCGACAGGTGATGAGTGAGAAAACGTAGTCTCTCTGGATGGGAGAAACAAAAAACACTAGGTTGTAGCCAATACACGAGATAAACGTCACAGTACAATGCTGAGGTCTACGTGCAGCACGTAACGTCACAGTACAATGCTGAGGTCTACGTGCAGCACGTAACGTCACAGTACAATGCTGAGGTCTACGTGCAGCACGTAACGTCACAGTACAATGCTGAGGTCTACGTGCAGCACGTAACGTCACAGTACAGTGCTGAGGTCTACGTGCAACACGTAACGTCACAGTACAGTGCTGAGGTCTACGTGCAGCACGTAACGTCAAAGTACAATGCTGAGGTCTACGTGCAACACGTAACGTCACAGTACAATGCTGAGGTCTACGTGCAGCACGTAACGTCACAGTACAATGCTGAGGTCTACGTGCAGCACGTAACGTCAAAGTACAATGCTGAGGTCTACGTGCAACACGTAACGTCACAGTACAGTGCGGCTGTCTGCATGCAACACGTAACGTCACAGTACAGTGCGGCTGTCTGCGTGCAACACGTAACGTCACAGTACAGTGCGGCTGTCTGCATGCAACACGTAACGTCACAGTACAGTGCGGCTGTCTGCATGCAACACGTAACGTCACAATACAGTGCGGCTGTCTTCATGCAACACGTAACGTCACAGTACAGTGCGGCTGTCTGCGTGCAACACGTAACATCACAGTACAGTGCGGCTGTCTGCATGCAACACGTAACGTCACAGTACAGTGCGGCTGTCTGCATGCAACACGTAACGTCACAGTACAGTGCGGCTGTCTGCGTGCAACACGTAACGTCACAGTAGGGTAAGTGTGTAGCCCTGAACGTACTACGTTCTTTATCGTGTATCGCTAACTTATGGCGGCTGCAAGTTCTGTAAGGAAGTCCCAGTGACACGTGTCAAGTTAATGAGTTCCACAAGAAGCTTTTTCTATCGTGTAATGCATTATTGTAACGCTCTTTACGTATTCTAAATAAGTGTTGTGAATATATCGTGTAATGCATTATTGTAACGCTCTTTACGTATTGTATACAAGTGTTGTAAATATATCGTGTAATGCATTATTGTAACGCTCTATACGTATTCTAAATAAAAGTGAATATATCGTGTAATGCATTATTGTAACGCTCTTTACGTATTCTAAATAAGTGTTGTGAATATATCGTGTAATGCATTATTGTAACGCTCTATACGTATTGTATACAAGTGTTGTAAATATATCGTGTAATGCATTATTGTAACGCTCTATACGTATTCTAAATAAAAGTGAATGTATCGTGTAATGCATTATTGTAACGCTCTATAGGTGTTGTATACAAGTGTTGTGAATATATCGTGTAATGCATTATTGTAACGCTCTATACGTATTGTATACAAGTGTTGTGAATATATCGTGTAATGCATCATTGTAACGCTCTATAAGTATTCTAAATAAATGTTGTGAATATATCGTGTAATGCATTATTGTAACGCTCTATACGTATTCTAAATAAAAGTGAATATATCGTGTAATGCATTATTGTAACGCTCAATAAGTATTCTAAATAAATGTTGTGAATATATCGTGTAATGCATTATTGTAACGCTTTATACGTATTCTAATTAAGTGTTGTGAATATATCGTGTAATGCATTATTGTAACGCTCTATACGTATTCTAAATAAGTGTTGTGAATATATCGTGTAATGCATTATTGTAACGCTCTATAAGTATTGTAAATAAATGTTGTGAATATATCGTGTAATGCATTATTGTAACGCTCTATAAGTATTGTAAATAAGTGTTGTGAATATATCGTGTAATGCATTATTGTAACGCTCTATACGTATTGTATACAAGTGTTGTAAATATATCGTGTAATGCATTATTGTAACGCTCTATACGTATTCTAAATGAAAGTGAATATATCGTGTAATGCATTATTGTAACGCTCTATACGTATTGTATACAAGTGTTGTGAATATATCGTGTAATGCATCATTGTAACGCTCTTTACGTATTCTAAATAAGTGTTGTGAATATATCGTGTAATGCATTATTGTAACGCTCTATACGTATTGTATACAAGTGTTGTAAATATATCGTGTAATGCATTATTGTAACGCTCTATACGTATTGTATACAAGTGTTGTAAATATATCGTGTAATGCATTATTGTAACGCTCTATACGTATTCTAAATAAAAGTGAATGTATCGTGTAATGCATTATTGTAACGCTCTATAGGTGTTGTATACAAGTGTTGTGAATATATCGTGTAATGCATTATTGTAACGCTCTATACGTATTGTATACAAGTGTTGTGAATATATCGTGTAATGCATTATTGTAACGCTCTATACGTATTGTATACAAGTGTTGTAAATATATCGTGTAATGCATTATTGTAACGCTCTATACGTATTCTAAATGAAAGTGAATATATCGTGTAATGCATTATTGTAACGCTCTATACGTATTGTATACAAGTGTTGTGAATATATCGTGTAATGCATCATTGTAACGCTCTATAAGTATTTTAAATAAATGTTGTGAATATATCGTGTAATGCGTTATTGTAACGCTCTATACGTATTCTAAATAAATGTTGTGAATATATCGTGTAATGCATTATTGTAACGCTCTATACGTATTCTAAATAAGTGTTGTGAATATATCGTGTAATGCATTATTGTAACGCTCTATAAGTATTGTAAATAAATGTTGTGAATATATCGTGTAATGCATTATTGTAACGCTCTATAAGTATTGTAAATAAGTGTTGTGAATATATCGTGTAATGCATTATTGTAACGCTCTATGCAAGTGTTGTATACGTATTCTATACAAGTGTTGTCAATAAAGATGTTTGCACTTGGGCTGGGTGACCGGACACTTAATCCCCGGACACTTCATCCCCGACACTTAATCCCCAGACACTTAATCCCCAAATCGCAACACAACACTCCAAACTGCTATTTTGTGAACTTGAAATATTATAACCGAAAGAGAAATGTGTCGCGTGGTAACTGTGGGTAACTGTGGTAAGACTGGGTTGCGCTGGGTTTACAATTAGCGATCTACCCTCTAGGGGCGATACTAGGTGGACTCTCTAACATAACCAGCCAGTTCCAAGGCCATACTGACCAGGAGCAGACCGCCCCATCGTCTGCTTTCTTCGCTCGGTACTGATGGCCCGTCTGCTGCAAGGAAAACAACCACTAGTGTCCGGGCTAAGTGCGCTGGCTTCACAATAAGCGATCTACCCTCTGTGGAGGGTTGGCATCACGCCCTCCATTCTCTCTTCTCCTGTCACCATCCAACAATGTGGACAGTCCTTGATGGTCTACGTAAGGATTGTCAGCTACACAAGGCAGCTGTTCTACAGTCATGCGCCGGCACAGGGAAACGTCCAAAGAAGAAGTCCGCTGAATTGGCCATGAGAATTAGCAACATTGTACAGCGATATGAGGCAATGGATCGTCTTCTGTACCTTCGATCATTAGCTTACCTGTCATATTGATTAACAACACTTTTCTTATCTTAATGTTGAAAAACATTGACTTTAATAGCTTACATGAACTTTAACTAATGTTATAAATGTTGAAATTAAGTATTATTTTAATTGTCAAACATATTTTGAAAATAATTATTTGAATTTGAATTAAATTTTTCATTCACTTCATAATTTTTTGAGTTGAAATTTCATTTTGAGGATTATGTGTCTGGGGATTATGTGTCTGGGGATTAAGTGTCCATGCCAGCCACACTTGTCAAACCGTGTTTCACGTATTTCCTGTCTCACTGGGTGTTGACACAAAAGCTGACGGCAAAGCTGACCAGCAGCAGGTCACAGATCGTTGGAGTGACGATAGGGCTGGAGGAGAAGGTCGCTAACGTCATCGCCCAGGTTGTCGGGCCGCGCCTCGATGATGGCTTCAAACGTCAGCGTCGTCGCGTGCGGCGAGACAGACGTCAGCGAGAAGGGTAGGGCTGGGGTCAGCAAAGACGCCTGGTCGTCCAGTTGGATTAAATCCGCGTCGCACGAGCTAACGCTGCTGCTTGTCTCCCCCTGCACATAGCTGGCTATTGCACACACAAACTCTGTTGCCTCTTCGTAGGTGGGTGGTGGGTCGGCCTCCAGCAACTCGTCGTCATCATCGTCATCACTGGGGGGCTTGGGTTCTTCCTCCTCCTCCTCCTCCTGCTGTCTCTCCCCGATGGCCGGCGGGTGTGAGTAGGGCGGAGGCAGTGAGTCGCCCACGTGACTGTAGGCCAAGTTCTCGCGCAAGTACATCTCCGGTGTCATGGCGCATGCCTGAGCCTCCAGGACACTGCGCGCGCAGTCCTCCTCCTGCAGACGTCGCAGACGACGCCGACGGTGGCGGCGGTATAGGAGGCCTGCCAGCAGCACCGACAACATGAGTAGCACGGCCAGGAAGACTGTCAGTGACACGACGAGCCACACGGCGCATGTCTTGCTGCAGCCCGCGATGTGCAGCACGTAGGCCGGAGGCTCCGTCGTTGTTGTTGCCCCCTGGGTGACCGTGGCGGCAGGTGACACTCCAGGCATCTGGATGGTCGGCCTGTCAGCAGAAAATGCCACATCAAACGGTTTGCACCTTTAGCAGTCAGTAGGACGACGATATTTGTTCTACCTGAGATTAACGTGCAGGCGACCAGCGCGTGTCGTGATTAATCAGCCGCTCATTAGCTGACGTAGCAGCTATTCAGTGACAAGTAGACAAACAGGCAGGTGCTCAGTGACAAGTAGACAAACAGGCAGGTGTTCAGTGACAAGTGGACAAACAGGCAGGTGCTCAGTGACAAGTAGACAAACAGGCAGGTGCTCAGTGACAAGTAGAGAAACAATCAGGTGCTCAGTGACATTAGACAAACAGGCAGGTGCTCAGTGACAAGTAGACAAACAGGCAGGTGCTCAGTGACAAGTAGAGAAACAAGCAGGTGCTCAGTGACAAGTAGACAAGCAGGCAGGTGCTCAGTGACACGTAGACAAACAGGCAGGTGCTCAGTGACAAGTAGAGAAACAAGCAGGTGCTCAGTGACAAGTAGACAAGCAGGCAGGTGCTCAGTGACAGTAGACAAACAGGCAGGTGCTCAGTGACAAGTAGAGAAACAAGCAGGTGCTCAGTGACAAGTAGACACACAGGCAGGTGCTCAGTGACAAGTAGACAAACAGGCAGGTGCTCAGTGACAAGTAGAGAAACAAGCAGGTGCTCAGTGACAAGTAGAGAAACAAGCAGGTGCTCAGTGACAAGTAGACACACAGGATGGTGCTCAGTGACAAGTAGAAAGGCAGATGATCATTAACAAGTTAGGTAACAATCAGCAGAGTAAGCAGTTATAGAGAGAGGGAAGAGCCAGCATCAAGGGCAAGCTGTTGAACACGTTGCAGTTAGCTGCGTGCTAGTCGTGACAGTGAAATCAGGTGCATGTTAGTCGTGACAGTGAAATCAGGTGCATGTTAGTCGTGATTGTAAGGCCGCAGGTCAGGCAAGGAAATAAAAGTTTACATAGTCACAGGTGTGTAAATAACTGTTTTATCGTTTAGCAAGGCCGCGTCCCAAAACTGCTCAAGCGCATCAGAGTCAACATGGCTTCGTGGTCTTACGGGCGATGTGAGAGTCAACAAGGCTTCGTGGTCTTACGGGTGATGTGAGAGTCAACATGGCTTCGTGGTCTTACGGGCGATGTGAGAGTCAACATGGCTTCGTGGTCTTACGGGCGATGTGAGAGTCAACATGGCTTCGTGGTCTTACGGGCGATGTGAGAGTCAACAAGGCTTCGTGGTCTTACGGGTGATGTGAGAGTCAACAAGGCTTCGTGGTCTTACGGGTGATGTGAGAGTCAACATGGCTTCATGGTCTTACGAGTGGTGGGCGATGTGAGAGTCAACATGGCTTCATGACCTTACGGGTGATGTGAGAGTCAACAGGTTGTATGGTCTTACGGGTGATGTGAGAGTCAACAAGGCTTCGTGGTCTTACGGGCGATGTGAGAGTCAACATGGCTTCATGGTCTTACGGGTGGTGGGCGATGTGAGAGTCAATATGGCTTCATGGTCTTACGTGAGAGTCAACATGGCTTCGTGGTCTTACGGGTGATGTGAGAGTCAACATGGCTTCGTGGTCTTACGGGTTTTGTGGGTGAGCTGCGTTGTGCTGATGACCATTACATTAATATTTTCCACAATTTTTCCAATCATACCTCTTTAAGATAGAAACTTTCTAACACTATTTCACCCGATCTACCTGATACCTCGAAGTAAAAGGGTATAGTGTCTAATGGATGAATTCAGCCCTCGTCCACTTATTGACTAAAAACACTTGTAAGAACATGCTGTTCTTTCTGGCCTTGACATGCTGTTCTTTCTGGCCTTGACATGCTGTACTTTCTGGCCTTGACATGCTGTACTTTCTGGCCTTGACATGCTGTTCTTTCTGGCCTTGACATGCTGTTCTTTCTGGCCTTGACATGCTGTTCTTTCTGGCCTTGACATGCTGTTATTTCTGGCCTTGACAAAAGCGGCGGCTAGTTCCAGTTTTCGTGCGTGGCTGGTAGAGGAGGAGGAGAACAACTTGAAGAAATCCACATGTTAAAGGTTGTGACCCGCCAGCTTGTCCCTCCATCCGCCCCTCAGGCGCTGATTCATAACTCCTCGCCAGGAGATAAAAACATCCGGGTCGCAATTTTTTGTTCAGACGAAGTGAGTCAGATGTCAGTCTTATCTGCAGACGGCACGTATCCTCGCTATCCTGCTCTTCGTCCTGTTTAGAAGGGTTTTCACCCTCTACAAACGGTTTTGCTTACGTTTTCTGTTGTATGGTCTGATGGCAGTTTTCTGCTCTATAGTTTGGTGCAATTGCCCTGCCCTTTGCTCTACTCCAAGTGTCCTGCTCTATGCTCTGGTGCAAGATTTCAGCTCTGTGCTCTACCAGCCTATGAAACCTCCCACAACTCGTGAACTATTATTCATTTAGCCCTTCCTCTACTGGACATTCCTCTAACCTAACATTTAACATCTTTTAACAAAACCTACGCGGACTTACTCTTCTCACTGACTGCTAACTCATGTCACATGATCCAGTGTGTTAGAACGTGTGAAAGATCAGACACATCCGAGCTGATGTGAGCATGTATATTCTGGCTGATGCCCTGACGACGATGAAAGTGCGGCTGTAAAAACTACAGTGTTCTTTCAACTTTGTCTGTACATTTCATTCACTACAGACGTGCATGTCTGTGCCCTTGATCGACTTGAGACTTGAAACAAATGATGGCAATGCGAGTGGGTAGAAGCAAAGGACCTGCAAACACCCATGAGATGACATCTTGACACACATTGTAAATCACCAGCAACAATCCCTGATACACTGCAGCCAGTTCTATAGCCACAGAACACATGTCCTTCGTCATTTTTTATAGAAAGGCTGATTATCAAATTTCAAATACAATATGTAAATATACCGTTTGTCAACAAAGTCTGTTTACAATTTCAAAAATAATACTAAAAAGGGAATTGGGGAGATATTTCAATCAAATTTGTCCCATTCCTGAGGCATTACATGAAAAGGTTATCAACAAGTTAGGATTGAAATGGAAAAGCAGATTGATAGACTGTAACTTTCTTGAAAGTTTGGTCCTTTTGTTCTCCCCACCTGAATACAACCTCTTTTTTATGTAGACTGTTCACATAACCAAAACCAGTGGACAAATGTGTCAAAAATGTTCCACAGAAATTGACTAAGCCAAGGATAGACTTCACCTCATATACAGTCGAGAGAATTTTTCCAGCTCCCATTGGGCCGCCGATTTTGTACCTGCATCAGTCAGTCAGTCGTCCCTTGCCTGGCACCTGGCGTTGGGAGATCACATGGATAGACGCGGCAGCTGACAGGGGCGCCACTCTTGTCTATTTTGGGCGATAGTCAGCAGGTCCTGTACAGGACGACCAGTCCAGTCTTTGATGTTCGTAAGTCAGTTCTTTCTCTGAACACCGCGGTGTCGGCCACCCTCCAAGGTGCCTTGAAGGATAGTCTTCGACAAGGTGTCGTGCCGGGTTACGTGACCAAAGACCTGAAGGATAGTCTTCCACAAGGTGTCGTGCCGGGTCACGTGACCAAAGGAGACCAGCTTACGTCACTTGACTGTTGATAGTAGAGGTTCCTGGTGTCCTACCAGTGTGGTCATCTTGTTTCTTACAAAGTCGTTGGTTTTATGTTCTTTGTATGAGATCCGGAGCAGCCTCCTCAGACACTTGTTCTCGAATGCCTGGATTCTCCTTTCTATTTCGGCGAGCAGAGTCCACGTGTCACATGCGTAGAGCAGGATCGGCACTACCAGGGATTTGTACAGCCTATACTTGGTAGTGAACCTTATCTTGTGGCTATGCCAGATCCTATCTAGTCTAGCCATTGCTGCTGTTGCTGTTGCGATCCTGATGCGGATATCTTGCGTGGACCTGCCGTCCTTGGAGAGGATGGCTCCCAAGTACTTGAAACTGCTGACCTCTTGGAGCTGTACCCCGTTCATAAAGATCTGTGCTTTGCCGTTGCCATTGATCATAACTTTGCTCTTTTCAGTGCTGGTCTCCATTCCATATGCGTTTGAGCTGTCTGTCAGTCTGTTGGTGAGATCTTGCAGTTCCTTGTTTGTACCTGCTAATAAATCTGTCATCTGCGAAGCATAGGTTGCAGATTGGTCTTCCACCGATTGAAATGGAAGTATGATGGTCATGAAGAGCTTCGAGCATGATGTTCTCCAAGAAAATATTGAACAGCACGGGTGATAGTCGACATCCTTGATGTACCCCGACTGTGGTACGAAAGTAAGCTCCTATTTGGTTGTTCAGCAGTACTGTACTCGTTGAGCTGTTATACAGCGCTTCAACAACTTGGACGAGGCCTTCCTCGATATTGAATTTCCGCATCACATGCCTTAACCCCTCGTGGCAGACTCTGTCAAATGCCTTTTTAAAGTCAATGAAGTTGTGGTAAAGGTCCCGCTGAAGCTGAAGATGTTTTACTATAAGAAGAAGACAGTTGAAGATCTGCTCAGCTGTGCTTCTACTTGGTCTGAAGCCAGCCTGTTCTTCTGCTAGCAGTTCTTCTGCGGTGGTTCTGATGCGGTTCTGTATGACCTTCAGCATGACTTTGCTTGGGTGACTGATAAGACTTATGGTTCTGTAGTTCTGACACTGTTTGCTGTTTCCTTTCTTTGGGAGGGGTATGATTAGTGACTGCGTCCATTCTCTGGGCCATTCCTTGCGCTCCCAGACTCTTTGGCACAGGACAGTTAGGGCCTTTGCTGTCTTCGATGACTGAGATCTTCTGCTGGTCTGTCTTAGTGAGGGTCTTTAGAAGTTGATAGGCCTTTTTGCTGTCACCTCGTGCCATTCCATTCTCTATGTCCCGGCACTGATTCTCGATCCAGCTCTCCATAGCTGCCTTCATCCCATGGCACAGTTCACTTCTTTGTATTTGGTGGCTGCTTCTGGTTTGCTTTTCTTTTCTCTCTTCAAGGCCCTCCTTTGGTCATAGAGGTCTAGGATGTCGTTGGTGACCCATGGCCGTTCCATCCAGTGAGCATCCGTACAACAGCGCGTTCGCTCGACTCATGTAGGGAGCAGAAGTACAGCAGCAAGGCTAGAGCCCTGTTCCAGTTATCTCATGGCAAGCATAATGGTAAGTTTTGTTAAGCTTCACAATACCCCTAACCCAACCCCTTGCATCCGTACAAGCAAGAAAGGTACTATAAAAAAATAAGGAAATATAATTAAGGTAAGAAGACAAATTGTGTTCATACAATATATACAGGTATATGATTGTATAAAAATCATGCAAACATATCTTTACAAACTCTCGTGACATCGTGGTTGTAGGCCTACAGACGTGTATCCACTGCTGAATCTTGATTTAATCACACTTTTCTCCTCCAGACACAGTCTAGTCGACAAATATATTTTTTCCGCACAATCTAATCTACAGATATATTTTTACAGAACAGTTCAGCTCAGTTCACAGATATTCTTTACGGCAAAGTCCACTTCACAGATATATTCTTATAGTACAGCTCAGTACAAAGATCTTGTGAAAGACCTGTAACAATACAACTTTGCACGATGATAGCTGCAAGCACTCGAGCAGACAAATAAGAAGTAAAATCAAACAGTTAAGGTTCTCACGAAATGTCTGCAGCCGCTTAGTAAAGTGAGGTTTGTACAACATCCTGTGGGTTTTAAGTTTTAAAATGTAACTACCCTTTCCCTGCCCAGTCCTGCTAATCTGGTCTGACTGCCTTCTAAGTGGGATAGATTTATCGCTACCCTTCTCCACTAAGCCACCCCACTTTAGTTCTTTCAATCTCTCTCTCTCTCTTTCTCATCTTATGGACAACTGTCACACTGTACTGACTACGCATGCAGTTGCTGCGTTTAAGTACAAAACTGGTTTTACGACTTCTTTGTCCAGTCCTGCTAATCTGATCTGACTGGTCATTAACTGTGATAGATTATGGCTACCCTTTCCCACTAAGCTATGTGCTGGCACCTCGGCTAGTACTTTAAATCTTTCATCTGTTTCTCATCTTACACAAGAACCACCAATCACTGACCACTGACAGTGATGTTCTACAAAGATTCATTAGGACCACAAATGTTTGAGCCCAGAAGTATCACAGAATAGCTGCCAGATCTGACCATGATATGAACAGAGGGATTTCAAACACTGGTGTAAAAGGCTTCATGGAGTGGCCACATGTCCATTGAACACTGATGAAGACAAGAAATGTGCAGCACTTTCCTCTGGTTTTATTTTGTTCTTTGGTCTAAGACTCCGGCTATCACAGCTTGTAGCATCTAAACCACCATAATCACAGTGCCGAACTTTCTACCCCTTTCCCCTTCCACATGTTCCCACCCCGAGAGTTCTGCATGACAGGTGGTCGTGGTGGCACGAGGGACAGTCTTCAAGATGCTAACAATACAAAGTGTTGTAAAGTTGTAAATCATGGTGTCCAGTGTCTGTTTTAGAAAATTCCAACAGAGTCCGGCCTGACGCGCGAGATAAAGTTTGTTGAAAACTAGAGAAGTATATAAGATTTAATATGAATTATCTCTTAGTAACCATTTTCAAATATTCTGTCACTAGAGGATAACAAGAAGCCATCCTTTCAAACCCTACACAAACAGATGCACTCTTAGATAATAAAATAAAATCAAAATATATAACCATTACAATGTGACAGCTAAATTAAGCATATACACCCATTAAACCGACAACAATAATAAATGTAATAATTGAATAAGGAAGCTAAATATTCATGACCATGAGTCACAACAGCAAGAACAAAACGAAAGGTCATCAAATCTCCATTCACAGTAGTGTCACCGCTGTACACAGCACTAACGAGCCAACGGGTTCGTGACAGTAAATTAAATAAACTGATCTGAAATTTGACAAGAAAAATAGATATATTATTAAACTTCAACTGACTTTACTTGCTAATTGTTTCTTCTAGGCTTAAATACTCTTATTAACTGAGAATACGATCGTGACATTAGCTAATTAAGTTCCCTCGGGTTCAAAGTTCGTAAGTGTACAAAATATTGAGCATAAAACAACTGACATATGATGTCCCTGAACTCAGCTGTAGTATTTCCCGTACATAAACGGAGATTCTTCTGACTTAGGAAAGGAGAGGGAGAAAGAAAAAACTGGCAGTAGGTCCCCTCCATCCTTGGGGTCCGCCAGAACCCTTCCCATCTACTAACGCCCCCTCGCACTGCCCGCCCGCCCTCCATTTCCCAGCTGGGTACCTGGTCACTGCAAGTGTGCCCTCCGACAATGAAGCTTTCCTGTAAGATATGAACTGAGAAACTAGCGTGTGAAGTCAGCCTACAAGGCTACAAGCAGAGAAAAGGTGTCCAGCAACTGGCCTTCTATGTAAAGGATATTTCATCCTAACATTATTCATCACTCTGAACAAAAATAAATCAGCAGGTCATTTCTACGTCCCACTCCTCCTCCAAGACTGCGCCATTGGCGACTGCCTGCTTCACCTCATGGTAGACAACTGGCCCTAGTGCTATGACCTACTGTCATAAGCCTTGACAATCAACCTTTAGCTGTCAAATAAACCTACTGTCATCAACCTTTAGCTGTCAAATAAACCTACTGTCATCAACCTTTAGCTGTCAAATAAACATACTGTCATCAACCTTTAGCTGTCAAACATATTGTCATCAACCTTTAGCTGTCAAATAAACATACTGTCATCAACCTTTAGCTGTCAAATAAACCTACTGTCATAAACCTTTAGCTGTCAAATAAACCTACTGTTATAAACCTTTAGACTTGATGCTTTATTTAAAATCCGATAGCTGCTGCTGCTGATGATGATGCTACTTGCATTATTCTTGTCAGTACAGGATGGAAACCCTTCTGGCGAGTGAGAACAGCGGCATACTGTCACTGAAAAGTCATGGAAATGGTGGATTACTTAACTAAAAACAACAACACATATTGTAAATAATGAACACTTGATAAGTTACCTAACAAGCAAAGTCCTCTTACAAGAGGGATTTAGACAATGAAATGAAGATGAAAAGATTGTCAATTTGGTATATCATCTAACAAGTAAAGTCCTTTTATGAAAAGGAAGTAGACAGCTAAATCAACATGTGTGCATGTATAGCCACATCATATTTTATACAGGTATAGACATATATTATCTATTTTATTTTATACCTATTGTTTTATAGTCCATACATTGCTGATTATTATGCCATACTATGATGTTTATGATGTCACATGGCTTTATTTGTGTACAGGCACTAGTTAAGTCAAGCTACACATAGCTTGATGTTAGACTTCAGGTACTGTGCTTCTTTATACTGCACACATAGCTTGATGTTAGACTTCAGGTACTGTGCTTCTTTATACTGCACACATAGCTTGATGTTAGACTTCAGGTACTGTGCTTCTTTATACTGCACACATAAGCTTGATGTTACAGGACAAGGGATATGCTTCCTTATACTTAACACACAATTTACTTACAAAACATCAATTCTTCAAGGAGTTATTGATAATACAGGAGTTATTTATTCTTGATATATAGTTTCACTTATACAACACATAGTATTTAAGGAATTATTTATACTATCTATATAGCTTTACAAATACAAGTATTATTTATGGCATTATTTGAATATAGCTTTACTTATACAGCATATATTTAAACTGTATATATAACTTCACTTACATGTATTATTTAAGGAGTCACTTAAGACTGCATATACATCTTTCATTATAATATGTACTATCACCATAAGCTGCTTTACTCTACATGTGTTATCATGTTGCCTCACTTTATTATCATTATAAGATGTCTCATACTACATACATAACTATACTGAACTACATGTTATCACTGTGAGGAGCCTCTTCTTGCATAAATGGCTACACTTTAGTTTAACCACTTGTATATACTACATGATTAGCACTATATGGTGCCTTACACTACATATATCACTACACTGAAGCTATATGTATCACCATTGATTTCTTCAATCTACATACATAGCTACACTTATG
Source organism: Marisa cornuarietis (assembly GCA_004794655.1). Classification (NCBI taxonomy): domain Eukaryota; kingdom Metazoa; phylum Mollusca; class Gastropoda; order Architaenioglossa; family Ampullariidae; genus Marisa; species Marisa cornuarietis. The sequence continues at coordinate 32,186 of SMMW01000171.1, forward strand.
TACATCTGTTATCACAGTAAGGTGTCTCATACTACATATATGCTTACTATATTTATTATCACTAACCCTAACCCTACCCTCATACGACATATATGCTTACTATCTGTATTATCACCAACTCTAACCCTACCCTCAAACGACATATATGCTTACTATCTGTATTATCACTAACTCTAACCCTACCCTCATATGACATATATGGTGACTATGGGTATTATCACTAACCCTAACCCTACCCTCATACAACATATATGCTTAATTACTATCTGTATTATCACTGTACGTTACCTCATGCCTCATGTTTAGCTTCCCTTTTAGTTTCACTTTTTGTCAGACACCTAATGTGGGGAGGCCGCACTTTATTGTAGCTGCCATTGGTCTTAACACTGTGACAGGGCCGGTCACACAGCCAGCCGACATAACTTTTAATGATACATGAGATGTCACCCTCGCTGACATGATGTGTCAATGCCTGTCAGCTCTAAATTTAGTAACCTGTCATGCGACCTGTACAATGTCTGTTACCCTCGCTTGCATTGTGTGTGTGTGTGTGTGTGTGCCTGTAAGCCTTCAAATTTATTTACCTGTAGCCTGCTGAAATCTGTTACCACCGTCTGACGTTGGGCGGAATGGCGAAAGTGTATATGACTTGCAGCCTGACACATTCAGCAAGTGCTGTGTACACACTCTTGCCTGTCACTGCAGTGCCTGACAATACGAGCTACAGTTGTAAGGCTGTGTGACCGTGTCCGGGTTAGCGATAAGGACATTTAAGCAGACGACAGAACAAAGGAGTTTATTTATGGCGGACATGGCGACCCAGGCACACCTTGAGGGCAGCTATAGGTACTTCAACTGTCCGCCGGTGGAGGAAGTTACACCATCATATCAAGAACACCGTAACACTGTGACATCAAATCAACAAGAGACCGTAATATTACATTGACAAAACGGTAATATTACATTAACAAGAGATCGTAATATTACATTGACAAGACAGTAATATTACATTAACAAGAGATCGTAATATTACATTGACAAGACACCATAATATTACATTGACAAGACACCGTAATATTACATTGACAAGACAGTAATATTACATTGACAAGACAGTAATATTACATTAACAAGACACCATAATATTACATTGACAAGACAGTAATATAACATTGACAAGACAGTAATATTACAATAACAAGACACCGTAATATTACATTGAAAAGACAGTAATATTACATTGACAAGACACCGTAATATTACATTGACAAGAAAGTAATATTACATTGACAAGACACCGTAATATTACATTGACAAGACAGTAATATAACATTGACAAGACACGGTAATATTACATTGACAAGACACCGTAATATTACATTGACAAGACAGTAATATAACATTGACAAGACAGTAATATTACATTAACAAGACACCGTAATATTACATTGACAAGACAGTAATATAACATTGACAAAACAGTAATATTACAATAACAAGACACCGTAATATTACATTGACAAGACAGTAATATAACATTGACAAGACAGTAATATTACAATAACAAGACACCGTAATATTACATTGACAAGACAGTAATATAACATTAACAAAACACCGTAAGATTACATTGACAAGACACGGTAATATTACATTGACAAGACACCATAATATTACATTAACAAGACACCATAATATTACATTGACAAGACACCATAATATTACATTGACAAGACACCATAATATTATATTGACAAGACACCGTAATATTACATTGACAAGACACCGTAATATTACATTGACAAAACACCGTGATATTACATTGACAAGACACTAATATAACATTAACAAAACACCGTAAGATTACATTGACAAGACACCATAATATTACATTGAAAAGACACTAATATAACATTAACAAAACACCGTAAGATAACATTGACAAGACACCATAAGATTACATTGACGTAAAAAGGTTTATATTATAAAAATATTATATTGACAAGACGCCGTAATATTACATTGACAAGACACCGTAAGATTACATTGACGTAAAAAGGTTTATATTATAAAATATTATATTGACAAGACGCCGTAATATTACATTGACAAAACACCGTAATATTACATTGACAAGACACCATAATATTACATTGACAAGAAACCGTAATATTACATTGACAAGACAGTAATATAACATTGACAAGAGACCGTAATATTACATTGACAAGACACTAATATAACATTGACAAGACACCGTAATATTACATTGACAAGACACTAATATTACATTGACAAGACACCGTAATATTACATTGACAAGACACTAATATAACATTGACAAGACACCGTAATATTACATTGACAAGACACTAATATAACATTAACAAAACACCGTGATATTGCATTGACAAGACACCGTAATATTACATTGACAAGACAGTAATATTACATTGACAAGACACCATAATATTACATTGACAAGACAGTAATATTACATTGACAAGACAACGTAATATTACATTGACAAGACAGTAATATTACATTGACAAGACACTAATATTACATTGACAAGACACCGTAATATTACATTGACAAGACAGTAATATTACATTGACAAGACAACGTAATATTACATTGACAAGACAGTAATATTACATTGACAAAACAGTAATATTAAATTGACAAGACACCGTAATATTACATTGACAAGACACCGTAATATTACATTGACAAGACAGTAATATTACATTGACAAAACAGTAATATTACATTGACAAAACAATAATATTACATTGACAAGACAGTAATATTACATTGACAAGACACTAATATGACATTAACAAAACACCGTGATATTGCATTGACAAGACACCGTAATATTACATTGACAAGACACCGTAATATTACATTGACAAGACAGTAATATTACATTGACAAGACACCGTAATATTACATTGACAAGACAGTAATATTACATTGACAAGACACCGTAATATTACATTGACAAGACAGTAATATTACATTGACAAGACACCGTAATATTACATTGACAAGACAGTAATATTACATTGACAAGACACCGTAATATTACATTGACAAGACAGTAATATTACATTGACAAGACACCATAATATTACATTGACAAGACACCGTAATATTACATTGACAAGACACCGTAATATTACATTGACAAGACAGTAATATTACATTGACAAGACACCGTAATATTACATTGACAAGACAGTAATATTACATTGACAAGACACCGTAATATTACATTGACAAGACAGTAATATTACATTGACAAGACACCGTAATATTACATTGACAAGACAGTAATATTACATTGACAAGACACCGTAATATTACATTGACAAGACAGTAATATTACATTGACAAGACACCGTAATATTACATTTCTTCTTCTTATTCCTGTACGCTCCCAGTGGAGGATAGGGCCGCAACCACACCCCGCCAACGGACCCGGTTCTGGGCATTCCTTTCTAGTTGGGACCATGTCATGCCAGCTGTCTCTGCCTCTCTGTGGACTGATCCCCTCCACGTCTCTCTGGGTCTCCCAACCCTGCGCCTGCCCTGTGGGTTCCAGCCCAGAGCTTGTCGTGTTAAGTTGTCGGCTGGCTTTCGTAAGGTGTGACCAATCCAGCCCCACTTCCGCTTCCTGATGTCGTGGCTGGCAGGTTTTTGATTGGTTCTCTCCGACAGGTCTGTATTGGAGATCTTCTCGGGCCATCTGATGTTGAGGATGTGGCGCAGACATCTGTTGACGAATGTCTGTATCTTTTTAATAATGGCAGTTGTCACCCGCCATGTCTCGGATCCATATAGAAGTATTGCCTTTACATTTGTGTTAAAGATGCGGATCTTGGTGTGTAAAGATAGAGCTTTGGAGTTCCAGATAGGTCGTAGGGTGTGGAATGCAAGCCTGGCTTTTGTTTGTTCGGCTTCTTACATCCTCATCTGAACCTCCATCTTTGCTATGCTGCCAAGGTAGGTGAAACGGTCAGACTCTGTAATGCATTCCCCATGCAGTTGTAGTGGGGCTTCTTGCTTGTTGTTGACTCGCATTACTTCCGTCTTCTTGATGTTGATTGTCAGGCCCGTCATCGCTGCTTCTTCTGCGAGCCGAGTGAGCTTTGTTTGTGCGTGTTGTTGTTTGTGGGACAGCAGGCTGATGTCGTCTGCAAAGTCGAGGTCTTCAAGTTGCATGGCGAAGGTCCATTGAATGCCTGTGTTACTGTTAGAGGTTGTTCTTCTCATGATCCAGTCTATGACGATCAGGAAGATTGTCGGTGAGAGCATACAACCTTGCCTCACTTCAGTCCTCTTTGCGAAGGGGTCAGTCAGCTTTCCGTTGTGGATCACCTGGCATTTCTAGTCCTCATACAGCTGCTGGATGATGGCAATGAACTTTGGTCGAAATCAAGGGTCAGTTGCACAACACATTTCTTATTTTAAGCACTTTTAGGCCTTAACTCTAGTTAGATAATTAGTTTAAAGTTCACACCACAATTTTAGAATTTTTAAAACTAAAACTGCTTTAAGTAAGATAAAGTTGTTTGAGTCTGACTTTCCGTCCTGTCAGTACAATTTTTTGCATGGTTTTTGCAATGAATCAAAATGGCTAAGTAGAGATTTTGCTTCTTTAGAACAGTTTTAAGGTTTAGTAACGTGTTGTGCAACTGGCCCCAGGAGTGCTGCATCAGTTTCCAGATGGTTTCCCTGTCTACGGAGTCAAAGGCTTTCTCAAAATCCACAAAGGTTATGTATAGTGGTGCCTGCCATTCAATGGACTGTTCAATAATATTTCATAGTGTAGCGATTTGGTTTATGCATGATTTTCCCTGCCGAAAGCCTGCCTGTTCTTGCCGCAGTCTCTTGTCTAGGGCATTTTTTAGTCTCTCCAGGATGATTCTGGTCAGCACCTTGCTAGGAGTGGACAACAGCATAATCCCACGCCAATTGCTGCATTGTGTAAGGTCACCTTTTTTGGGTAGCTTTACTAGGTAGCCAAGCTTCCAGTCTGCTGGAACTTGTTCCTGTTCCCAAATTTTCTTCAGCAGTGGGTGTAACATCTCTGCTGCGGGTGTTGGATCTGCCTTGAGTGCTTCTGCAGGAATGCCATCTGGGCCTGCCGCCTTGCCAGACTTGAAGGACTTGATGGCTTTGATGATTTCTGCCTTGGTTGGTGGGTTGGTGTTTACTTTAGCTGTTCGGTGGCTGGGGGAATGTCCAAAGGGGTTGTTGGTGATGGTCGGTTAAGTATTTCATCAAAATGTTCCACCCAGCGTGATCTTGTTTCTGCATCTCCGGTGATGGCGCTGCCATTCTTATCCTCTATTGGTCTGCACGCATTGGTGTTTTTTTCTTCCTGCCAGAGTTCTTGTAATTTCGTATAGTCTCTTTGTGTTATTTTGCCCAGCTGCTTGTTCTGCCTCATCTGCGATCTTGTGTGTGAACTGTCTCTTGTCATCTCTTGCGCTCTTTTTTATTTCTCTGTTTAGCTCCCAGTATTTTGCTCTGAGTTCTTCTTTTTCCTGCTGGTCTTGACATTGGTTGATCTTCTGCTTCAGCTCTTTCCTTTCCTCTATTTTTTGCCAGGTCTTTATATTCAGCCATTCCTTATGCTGTTTTCCTTTCTTCCCCAGAACGTGTGTGCAGGAAGTTTTCCAGGTCTCTTGTATTCTTGTCCAGTGGTTGGTCACTGTTTCTTCCAAGAGTCCTTCCAGTGCCGCAAACCTGTTTTTTACTTCGCAGTTGAACTCTTCTTGTTTTTTCCGATCTCTGAGGAACTGCACGTTGAATTTGTGGTGCGGTCTGTCTGATGATTCATGGAAGGACCTCAGCTTTATCTTCATGGTTGCCACAAGTAGATGGTGGTCTGTGGCTGCATCTGCACCTCGCTTTACTCTGACATCCAGCAGATTCCTTCTAAACTGTCGATCGATGGTGATGTGATCGATCTGGTTTTCTGTATTTCCATCTGGTAAAGTCCAGGTGATCTTGTGAATGGTTTTGTGAGGGAAGACTGTGCCTCCGATTACAAGGGCGTTGAACAAGCAGAAGTCTGTGAACAGCTCACCATTCTCATTGCAGTTGCCCACACCGTGCTTTCCCATTATGTGTTCTTTGTCCGTGTTGTCATCTCCAACTTTGGCATTCATGTCGCCCATGATAATCTTTAGGTCTCGTCTTGGAGTACGATCAACCAGCGCTTGTAGGGAGTTGTAAAAGTCATCCTTCTCCTCTTCTTTTGCTGCGTTGGTAGGTGCATAGCACTGGATGATGGTGATCTTTCTTCCTTTGGAGTTGAACCGAGCTGACATGAGTCGTAGGGAAACTGGTTCCCATGCTGTTAGTCCCCTTGCAGCCTCCTGTGTCATCAGTACTGCTACTCCTTGTGAGTGGTCATGGTCAAGGTCTTCATGTCCAGAGTAGATGATAGTCTCCCCTGACGAGAGTCTGGTCTGACCGCTACCATTCCATCTGCTCTCGCACAGGCCAAGGAGCTTGATGCCATAGTTCTTCATCTCCTGTGCTACCTGAGCTGATTTCCCTCTCTCGTATAGGGTTCTGATGTTACAGGTCCCTATCCTGGTTTTTGCCTTGGCCGTGAGAAGATAGGTCGGCGAGCTGACTTCCCGAAGGCTTTCGCCAGCACGCGTCATAGGCCCCTTCAAAGAGGAATCTTCCCGTCCAGGCTCTCGTTGTGGAAATGTTTTAGTTGCGGTTTCTGTAGCAAGGGTTGTTTTACAGGGGGTTTCTAACCCCACGCCCAACCCTCCTCCTTCATCCGGGCTGGGGACCGGCAGGTTACCCGGGGGGTTTCCAGGCGGAGTTTAATATTTCATTGACAAGACACTAATATAACATTAACAAGACACCATAATATTACATTGACAAGACATCGTAATATTAAAATTGACTAGACAGTAATATAACATTAACAAGACACCATAATATTACATTGACAAGACACCCTAATATTACATTGACAAGACACCCTAATATTACATTGACAAGACACCGTAATATTACATTGACAAGACAGTAATATAACATTGACAAGACACTAATATAGCATTGACAAGAAACCGTAATATTACATTGACAAGACACAAATATAACATTAACAAGACAGTAATATTACATTGACAAGACACCATAATATAACATTGACAAGACACAGTAATATTACATTAACAAGACAGTAATATTACATTAACAAGACACTAATATAACATTAACAAGACAGTAATATAACATTGACAAGACACAGTAATATTACATTAACAAGACAGTAATATTACATTAACAAGACACTAATATAACATTAACAAGACAGTAATATTACATTGACAAGACACCGTAACATTACATTGACAAGACACCATAATATAACATTGACAAGACACCGTAATATTACATTGACAAGACAGTAATATTACATTGACAAGACACCGTAATATTACATTGACAAGACAGTAATATTACATTGACAAGACACCGTAATATTATATTGACAAGACAGTAATATTACATTGACAAGACACCATAATATTACATTAAAAAGACACCATAATATTACATTAACAAGACAGTAATGTTACATTAACAAGACACAGTAATATTATATTAACAAGACTAATGTTACATTATCAAGACAGTAATATTATATTAACAAGACATAGTAATATTACATTAACAAGACATAGTAATGTTACATTAACAAGACACAGTAATATTATATTAACAAGACATAGTAATATTACATTAACAAGACATAGTAATGTTACATTAACAAGACACAGTAATATTATATTAACAAGACAGTAATGTTACATTATCAAGACAGTAATATTATATTAACAAGACACAATAATATTACATTAACAAGACATAGTAATGTTACATTATCAAGACAGTAATATTATATTAACAAGACACAGTAATATTACATTAACAAGACATAGTAATGTTACATTATCAAGACAGTAATATTATATTAACAAGACACAGTAATATAAATACCCTTTTGTCGGATAGCAAATAGCTGCAATGCCCCTTGTGTCACCTATGCTACTTCGTGTTGGAATGAAACCTGTAACTCTGCTTGTGTCTGGTGACAGTGGTTATAAGGCTACTTTGTGTCGTGATACTGTTTGTAACGCCCCTTGTGTCGGTTGGCAGTGGTTTTAAGGCTACTTTGTGTCGTGATACTGTTTGTAACGCCCCTTGTGTCGGGTGGCAGTGGTTGTAAGGCTCTCGTGTGTCGGTTGACTGCACGCGGAAGCAGTGATCGTGTTAAGTGTGAAGCGAACCCTGATAACACTTTGTCCTTTGACATGCTCCGCCTACTTGGGGGAGAACTACCCACCATCCGTCCCTTACTGGTATATTATGATTGCCACCTGAGGACTGGAGTACTTCTACTCGGTGGTGTTAGGTAAACTACTGAGTGTATTAAAAACAAGATCCGGGTACGATGTGAACAGGGTGGATTACAAAACTGCTAGTTCACTTGTATACATATCTCAGTAAGTGCCCACCCGCCATTAGTGTTGTTTGCAGGTAGGTCGCCATGATGAGCCAGACGGCAGTTGTTGTGTTGTTGGCGCTGACTTTGACAACAGTGGTTACAGGTAAACTCAGGTGTTTCTTGCTCTACTTAATTGATTCCTTAGGATCTGTCTTTACACGGACACACGTTACTTCTAAACATACAATCTTTCTTCCCTCCCTCGGACCTGACTTTAATTTACATGGAAATATCTTTTCTTACAATAACATTTCTTGAGCGGGCTACACGCTAAATATTTGGGCCTACATAATATGAAATAGATGTCATGTCTATACCTACGTGTATTGACCTACATACATAATATCAATAGATGTCTACACCTACGTGTATTTACCTACTTAATATCATGTAGAAGTCTATACCTATGTGTATTTACCTACATAATATCAACTAGATGTCTATACCTACGTGTATTTACCTACTTAATATCATGTAGAAGTCTATACCTATGTGTATTTACCTACATAATATCATGTAGAAGTCTATACCTATGTGTATTTACCTACATAAAATCAACTAGATGTCTATACCTACGTGTATTTACCTACATACATAATATCAATAGATGTCTACACCTACGTGTATTTACCTACATAATAACATATAGATGTCTATACCTACGTGTATTGACCTACATACTAAATAGTTGTACCTAACTACATATAAAATGTCTGAATTTACCTTCGTGCTAAATATCTGTACTTACCTTCTAATTATACCTCGGAACGTACCTTCGTACTGCTTATAATGTTACATCGTTTATAGATTTCCCTATATCTACATATGACATAACGTTCACATAATGTGTTTTATCTCTCTCTCTCTCTCTCTCACACACACACACACACACACACACACACACACACACACACACACACACAGAGTATAGAGGGGGTGGGTGGGGTTAATGTCAGTAGACTGGAGTTTAAAGGTCGGGGTGAAATTAAGGCTAGTCGCCCACATCCTACTGGGTTTTGCTGCAAGAACACCCGGATGTTGGGAGAAGACCGACATAATGGAGACCTCATATATTGGTGTTGCACTGAGCGGGACGCCCCCACAAAAAGATCTGTTTTTTGTGTGCTTTTGTGAACGAATGCGCATGTAAAGCTGTGTGATATGACTGTGTGATATGACTGTGTGATATGACTGTGTGATATAGCTGTGTGATATGACTGTGTGGTATGATATATATATATATACCATGTTTAATGATGTCCTTGGTCTCTGTTCATTTCAAGTGTTCAAATAGATAATTTCTTATCTTTCTGATATATTCGAATTCTTTACTCACCAGGTCGAACTAATACAACTGGCAGAGCTTCCGGTGAGTCACGTGGTTTTATCTCTTGTTTATACCGCTTTTTCTGGACAGTGAGCTTTTAACTATTTATTGAACCCGGTCATCTACACTAGGATATACTACAAGTGATTGTTGTGTAAAACCTTTTAGAAAAGAGTGTTCATCCATGGATGAGGTTCATTTCTCGTTTTCCGTAATGCGCAGAGAATCCACTGGCCTCTATAACCGCGGTTCTCAACCGGTGGTACGCGTACCCCTAGGGGTACGGCAAGGGTTAGGTAGGGGTACCCAGCGACATAAATAACTATTGCTTTAATGCGTTAGTTGTTACGATTGAAGAAGGTAGCCAGTTCATTGTCGTTGGGGAAAGCATTTCAAAGAAAGATTCAAGTTTCGAGGGCAAACTGAGGACGGCCACGTCAACACCGTTTTCAGCAACACGTTCGCCATGTTCAGAGAGACTCTGACAGCACGTCAGCAGCTGCTCCCTTTCTTCTACACTTGTATCTATCTCAGGCTTCACACTTTGGGCTTCCAGATCCATCTTTGCCAACTCCTCTCTTAAGCTCTCGTCTTACAGACCTTTGACAGCAAGACTGGACAGGGTTAGGGTTAGTTGTGCTAGATAGACTAACCTATAGATCCCTAACCCTAACCCTTTGACAGCAAGACTGGACAGACAGCAAGGTGGGAGATTTCTGGCACAGTGAGCGCATTCTTGTCTTTTCCATCAACGTATTTCTGTGAAAGTGCATTCTCGGCTTTGACTGCAAGTAAAACTAAAGAATGAAATCGACTTCAGCCTAAAGGTGATGTTATACTAGCCGTCAGCAGCATCCATCCTCACATCAAATCTTTGATGGCACAAGAAACCAGCCAAAGTATCGCATTAGAAAGATAAACACACGCCACCATGACAACAAGTACTTTATACGCGAGGGGTACCCGCCGACATACTTTCACTCTCTCTGGGGCTACAGTCGCCAAAAAGGTTGAGAATCTCTGCTTTATAATTGATTAGCCCTTTTGTCTGTCGCAATGAAAATACGTGTGCAAGACAGATTGTAGACTTACTCTACCTGATATTCCCTGCTTTATTAGTGTCAACCTAATTCCCTCTCAGCAACCGATTCCCCTATCAGCATTGCTCAGTCGGGGTTAATCTAATTTCATATAGTCGCTGATTTCCAGTCAACAGTGTCTAATCAGCAGTGGCGTGCTGTCCGTGGACACGGGGGACTATGCTAGTCCTCTAAGAGTCACAAGCAATCATTTTTTTATTTGACGATATTTTAACATAAAGCGTTTTCGAATTATTGAAAAGCGCCGGTTAAAAATGCGTCTTGTCTTTCTTCAAACCGTCGCGCCGCCAAGCGCCTGCTGCACTCAGGGAACTAACCCTCGCAGTCGCTTATACCGCGTTTCGTCTGCTGTTGAATGGAGTAGATCACGTGGTCTGAGGACCAGCCCGCTCACTACTGGTCCTCTCTTTCCTTCAGCGCCTGTGTTAGCGCCAGCTTGTGCCGTGTGTCAAGTCACGTGCGAAGTTTCTAGTAAAGATCGACAGGAATCCCTGGTTGCACAGTCACAATCTCCAACCTCAGTTTGTTAGTGCATGTTGGTGTCCAGTGAGCGTACTTAACTCACGACTGACTGAGAAAATCATCTTTTTGTAAATAGAAAGGACTATGTTGACAAAATCTGTTGCTTCAATACGTCATCAGGAGCCCGCGATGGCTCAGTGCAACCTTGCTTTCAATCAGTCTTTGCCAGCTATGAAACTTGCTATGGCGCTAAGCTCAACGACCTTTAAACATTATGAAGAGCTGCATACAGTTAATAGTGACAGGCAAAACAACTAAAGACCTAAAACTTATGACAGGTTAAGGTGAAATAAATGATGGTTTAAAACAACCGAGAGGATGTAGCCTGTTAAATAGGTTAGTTTACACACTAGACAGCAATGTCTCTGAGGTGTAGTGGTTATGCGCGGCGCCTTTTCTCTGAAAGGTATTGCGTTCGAATTTTTAGTGTTTTTTGTTCTCAAATATCACGAATTCTCTGTCAAGCCTTTCATGAAGACCCACTGATTACTAAGCGAAACCATATAATCTCTCTGTGTAAAGTCATATCGATAGACACTTACCTAATATCTACTATCATACATGGATATCGAAATATAGATATTTTAGATTCACAGGTGAGAGAAATTCCTTTATCTTAGTAATAACAGTTATTGCGTTTGAAAGAGGATATTTTTATATTTTACATAGCGTGTAATCTAAAATACTTAACAGGTTACATCGTCTCGCTTGCTTTCGACTATTTGCCCTTTCTAACATCATTTATCGCTTATATATGGTATCTACAAAATTATCTGGTATTTTCACATAAATCATGATCTTATAATCAACATTATTATTAAACCTGATTTGTTCGTTGATTACTTGTATTACTATTTACGTAGTACGAGATACATATTGAATCAGCATGAGAAATGCAGGAAAACGCGTAGCTTACCACCCCCCCCAGCCCCCACCCCCCAGTCCCCTAAAGCTGGTCCCCAGTGGGAAATCTCACCGCACGCCACTGCTAATCAGTGTCGACCTAATTTTATGTAGCTACTGATTTCCGTAGCAGCTGTCCTCTCTCAATGATTGTCAGCCTAATTTCATGTAGCTTGTAGCAGATGATTCCATCAATAGTTCGCAGTCAGTGTCGGCCTAAGTTCATGTACCCTTTGCTTCCTGTATCGCACCTTAACATTCGCAGGGCATGCCAAATTATCTACTGAAAAAAATAGCTTCCTCTATCTGGTCAATAATCCCAACCTGCCTGGCACTGGTGTCCTCCGAGTCACCACCAGCAATTCTCTTTCAACGATCTCTAATTTCTTTTTCTTTCGCGTTTGTTGTCCGTAACCGTCAGGCCCGTCAATGATGACGAAAGTATTTTATTGCTAGGTTTGTCCAGGTGAGGACTGTTATTTAGTGAGTGTCCATGTGAGGACTGTTATTTAGTGAGTTTCCACGTGATGACTGTTACTTAGTGAGTGTCCATGTGAAGACTGTTAGTTAGTGACTGTCCATGTGAGGACTGTTATTTAGTGAGTGTCCATGTGAGGACTGTTAGTTAGTGACTGTCCATGTGAGGACTGTTATTTAGTAAGTGTCCATATGAGGACTGTTAGTGACTGTCCATGTGACTGTATTCCAGTGACAGTTTTGTTCATGTGAGGACTGTATTCCAGTGACAGTATTGTCCATGAGAGGACTGTATTCCAGTGACAGTTTTGTCCATGTGAGGACTGTTATTTAGTGAGTGTCCATGTGAGGACTGTATTCCAGTGACAGTATTGTCCATGTGAGGACTGTATTCCAGTGACAGTTTTGTTCATGTGAGGACTGTATTCCAGTGACAGTATTGTCCATGTGAGGACTGTATTCCAGTGACAGTTTTGTTCATGTGAGGACTGTATTCCAGTGACAGTTTTGTTCATGTGAGGACTGTATTCCAGTGACAGTTTTGTCCATGTGAAGACTGTATTCCAGTGACAGTTTTGTTCATGTGAGGACTGTATTACAGTGACAGTTTTGTTTATGTGAGGACTGTATTACAGTGACAGTTTTGTCCATGTGAGGACTGTATTCCAGTGACAGTATTGTCTATATGAGGACTGTATTCCAGTGACAGTTTTGTCCATGTGAGGACTGTTATTCAGTGTCCATGTGAGGAGTGTATTCCAGTGACAGTATTGTCCATGTGAGGACTGTATTCCAATGACAGTATTGTTCATGTGAGGACTGTATTCCAGTGACAGTATTGTCCATGTGAAGACTGTATTACAGTGACAGTATTGTTCATGTGAGGACTGTATTCCAGTGACAGTATTGTTTATGTGAAGACTGTATTCCAGTGACAGTATTGTCCATGTGAGGACTGTATTCCAATGACAGTATTGTTCATGTGAAGACTGTATTACAATGACAGTATTGTTCATGTGAGGACTGTATTCCAATGACAGTATTGTTCATGTGAGGACTGTATTCCAGTGACAGTATTGTTCATGTGAGGACTGTATTCCAGTGACAGGTTCGTCTGATGATTGTTCTCTCCTGTGCAGTGTGTTCCACTCAGAGGCTCTATGCTACAGTCGGGGGACTTGGGTACCTGGCGTCGCCCGGCTATCCACTTAACTATTCAAAGTGAGCTTTCAAGCACTGTTGTAGTTTAAAGTAACAATCTTTAGTAAGCAGTCTATCAACTGTGTCTCAATAATATACTTGTCTTGAGTAATAGCAGTTACATGCGATACATACACAACAGGCAGTAGGTTTAAGCTATATAGCAGCCCTACTGTCCAGCACAACTAGTTACTAATGACACTAGTAAACAAAATGTTTAGTACAGGTTATAGTAAACAAACTATTGAATAATGAGTCTACAGGCACAATGCAAACTGTTTAGTACACGTTATTATAGTTAACAAACTATTGAATAATGAGTCTACAGGCAGTATACAAAATGTTTGGTACACTTATTATAGTAAACGCTAGGGGAAGCGGATGGCCGAGTGGTTAGAGCGCTGGCTTCCGAACCGAGAGCGCGCTGGATCAATTCCCGATAAGCGCAGCAAACTTCCCCCAGTCGACCCAGCTGACGGGAATGGGTACCTGACTCCATAGAGGGTTGGGGAAGGTAAGGCAGCGAGGGAGAGGAGATTGGCACCACCCTCATGTAAAAACTGGCCCCGAGAAAAGTGGGGTCTCTAACACCTCACTCCCCTACGACCTGAAAAGGTTACGGGATGACCTTTACCTTTTTACCTAGTAAACAAACTATTGAATAATGAGTCTACAGACACAATACAAACTGTTTAGTACAGGTTATTATAGTAAACAAACTATTGAATAATGAGTCTACAGGCAGTATACAAAATGTTTAGTACAGGTTATAGTAAACAAACTATTGAATAATGAGTCTACAGGCAGTATACAAAATGTTTAGTACAGGTTATAGTAAACAAACTATTGAATAATGAGTCTACAGGCAGTATACAAAATGTTTAGTACAGGTTATAGTAAACAAACTATTGAATAATGAGTCTACAGGCAGAATACAAACTGTTTAGTACAGGTTATAGTAAACAAACTATTGAATAATGAGTCTACAGGCAGAATACAAACTGTTTAGTACAGGTTATTATAGTAAACAAACTATTTAATAATGAGTCTACAGACACAATACAAACTGTTTAGTACATGTTATTATAGTAAACAAACTATTGAATAATGAGTCTACAGACAGAATACAAACTGTTTAGCGCTGTACACAAGCGCAGTTTTGTCCAACACAGCTATTTTCTAATCGCTCAACAGGTTGCGATAGTCACTCTAAATCTTTCTGTTTGTGGAGACTAATTAATAGAAGGAAGACTTACTCGTAAGCCGATTGTCAAAGTGTGGTAAGGACTAAAAACCAGACTGGATACATCTTGACTATGTAACATTGAGAATTTGTGAAATAAGTCACAGTTTGTGACCCCTGTTAGACTGAACATGGCCTGTTACCCACTTTAGACACCACTGTCATCAGAAGTCAGGTGACCAGGGCTTAGGAAGACTTCTAAGATGCATGGCCCGTTGATAAAATTATAAGCATGCGCTTGTGACAGCTCGATGTGAATGATTATTACCTACTTGCTTCTGGTGAGAAAACTGGCTGAGTAATTAACTGGCTCATTAACTGACAAACGCATGAAGTTCGCACGCACATGTTTGACAAACACATGAAGTTAACACGCACATGTTTGACAAACGCATGAAGTTAGCACGCACATGTTTGACAAACACATGAAGTTAGCACGCACATGTTTGACAAACGCATGAAGTTAACACGCACATGTTTGACAAACACATGAAGTTAGCACGCACATGTTTGACAAACACATGAAGTTAGCACGCACATGTTTGACAAACACATGAAGTTAGCACGCACATGTTTGACAAACGCATGAAGTTAGCACGCACATGTTTGACAAACACATGAAGTTAGCACGCACATGTACACAGAGAGTACAAGAAATGTTAGTCTAAACGCGATTGACAGAGGACGACGATTGCATCTTCAGCATCGAGTGAGTGAGTGAGTGAGTGAGTGAGTGAGTGAGTGAGTGAGTGAGTGAGTGAGTGAGTGAGTGAGTGAGTGAGTGAGTGAGTGAGTGAGTGACAAGGCTAGCCTAGGAAGAAATAATTTACGGTGTCTAAGGCTACAGAATATAAAGGCTTACAATTTCATGGCTGCGCTCAGTAAAGAATGTGAGACTTGACGTGATGATTGACCACGAAGTAACGTAATGTGCGAGATATGACGTGATGAGTGACGACGACGTAATGTAAGAGACGTTACGTGATGAGTGACCACGATGTAACGTAATGTGAGAGACGTGACGATTGACAACGAGGTAACGTGATGATTGACCATGACGTGATGCTTGACCACGAGGTAACATGATGTGAGAGACGTAACAAGATGATTGACCATGACGTAACGTAATGTGAGAAATGTGACGTAATGCTTGACCACGAGGTAACGTGATGTAAGAGATGTAACGTGATGATTGACCACGACGTAATGTAAGGACAGTCAGGTAGACAGGTGGACAAAGAGGAGACAAAGGGAAGGGCGGTAACTCTCAAGCTAATGATAGTTGCTAGGATACGACATTGACTGTTGTTATTGTTTTGCTTATTTTAGTCTCATGTCAACTGCTTTGTTGGACTTTTTATCACCATTTTCACCGACGCTGAATAAATGGACTGGAAGACTTGGATTGACTGTTTGAGTTCTCGGTGTGTGCATCTCTCTGTCTCTGTGTCTCTGTCTTTCCTCTCCTGACAACTTCTTGATGCTCTCTGTCTCTCGTCCTTCTGCCATGTCTCGTCTTGATCTTGTTATACTGACACGACTACCTGCCCTCTCCTGGCCCTGACTGTCTCTACCTTGTTACTGCACCATGACAGTCAACTTCATTCCACAGCAACCTCCAGTGTGGATGGCTGATAGCTGCTGGCGGATGGGACAGCACCAATGTCGTCAAGGTAACCATCTTGAGCGCCAGCATGGAGCCGCGCTATGACTATGTCCAGCTGTACGACGGTAGGTTTTGTTTATGGTCTCTTGGTTATGTGTCTTAGCATCGCCGGTGATATATCTATGCACACACACACACACACACAGAGTTTTGAAGCTAAAGTCCAATCAGTCCCCTGACTACAATGTATGTAGGTAAGGTAGGAGGGCGGGAAGACTAGACGGAAGTGACCTTTGCTCGCACCGACCTGGCAGGGTCAGTTCATTCCTTTATATTCGCCAGCTGGTCCGGCTTGGCAAGATAAAGGGTTAGGGACCAGCCAGTGCTCGCTCTGTCCACATGCTGTCAGGCTTCCTCAGTATCTCCACTCCCTCAAGTCATTTTGTGTCGGCAAGTACAGTCTCTGTCTCGCGCCCGTACAGCAGGATATGACTTGTGCAGCTTTAACTGCACGTGCCGGCAAATATCATGAAGTGACTGTTGCTGTGCCAAGTACTATGCACTATTTAGATGAAGTAATTGTAGCGGGAGCGCTAGACAGCTTGTACCACTGACGGTGCTTTCTCCCTTCCACCCTGCACCCCCTTCCACCCTACACTTGGTCGCGCGAGTGGAGCATCGCGAGGCAGGCTGACCGCACAACGGGTGACGTAGCACCCAGCTATTCCAGTATAAATACCAGAGAAAAGTCAGTCTCTGGACCTGCTTGTCGAAAGACGACTGGTCACTACAAGAGAGGTACCTGTTTGCCGAAAGGCGACTGGGCAGGCTGAAAAGCACTCTCATCACTCAACCCCCTCTTTCCCCCCACCCAAGGGAGTTAGGTGTTAGGATTTAGCTAGGGCTAGGTAGGTTAGTTAGAATAGGAATATTAGCAGCTGTAGGTGTAAATTATGTAAATAAATCTATGTCTTTGAACTTACTTATTTGTGTGTCTTAGTGCTATAGCGTGAGGTACGTGTCGTCGTCGTGTGAACGAGATGAATGAGAATCAGTAGAGAGAAAGAAATTGTGTCGTCCATTGTAATCGTGTCGAGCAGCAGAACACACACGGAGATCAAGGAGCTGAGAGATACACCGCAGAGAAGACACTTTTGGTTTAGAGACAAGCAGGTCTTTTGTGGACTCCAAGGTCGGCTGAGTGCGGGTGTCGTAGATGGAAAAAAGAAGACAAGGCGAGGCAGGATATGAGACAAGGCACCCGACTAACGAGAGCTAGAACTTTAGAAAGAAAGTTCTCCGTGGGAACTTCCGTCCTCTCCCCTGGGACTAGAAAGAGGAACGGGCTGATTTATGGCGCTAGGGCAGAGTAGTGTAAGTGTAGTTGCGACCGGTCAGTCCGGTTACATAATCAATTTGTTCAGTTAACTGATAATCCCAACTGAAACATTTGTGTGTGTATATATATATATATATGCGCAATGAGCATTCTTCCGAATGGATACCTGCGCATTACAAATGGACATCATCATCATCATCATCATCATCATCATCATCATCATCATCATCATCATATAACTTTAATTATTTGCAATGCTGTTATACTGTCTCGGTAATAAGACATTGGAGACAAAACTAGTCTTGACCTAAATGTAATCACATTGAAAGACCTACCTATCAGCTGATCGGTGACGTATCACGCTCAAAAGACTCGATCCTTTACTATCACTTATTAATGCCTCAAACATGAAATGGCAAGGAAAATCACGAAATTTGACAAATTAAATAGAAACAATGTCCTCATCTCTTCAACTCTCCATTCAGCCCGAAGCCGTGTGTGACATCAGTACCACTTGCATCATCGCAGTCTAGTCAGTCAGTCAGTCAGTTGACCGGCAGCTGTCGTTGGGGGATCACATGGATAGACGCGGCAGCTGACAGGGGCCGCCACTCTTGTCTATTGTGGGCGATAGTCAGCAGGTAATGTACAGGGCGACCAGTCCAGTCTTTGATGTTCGTAAGTCAGTTCTTTCTCTGACCACCGCGGTGTCGGCCACCCTCCATGGTACCTTGAAGGATAGTCTTCCACAAGGTGTCATCCCGGGTCACTTGACCAAAGACTTGAAGGACAGTTTTCCACAAGGTGTCGTGCCAGGTCACGTGACCAAAGAAGACCAACTTACGTCACTTGACTGTTGATAGTAGAGGTTCCTGGTGTCCTACCAGTGTGGCCATCTTGTTTTTTACAAAGTCGTTGGTTTTATGTTCTTTGTATGAGATCCGGAGCAGCCTCCTCAGACACTTGTTCTCGAATGCCTGGATTCTCCTTTTCGTGTCGGCGAGTAGAGTCCACGTGTCACATGCGTAGAGCAGGATCGGCACTACCAGGGATTTGTACAGCCTGTACTTGGTAGTGAACCTTATCTTGTGGCTATGCCAGATCATATCTAGCCTATCCATTGCTGCTGTTGCTGTTGCGATCCTGATGCGGATATCTGGCGTGGAGCTGCCGTCCTTGGAGATGGTGGCTCCCAAGTACTTGAAGCTGCTGACCTCTTGGAGCTGTACCCCGTTCATAAAGATCTCTGCCTTGTCATTGCCATTGATCATAACTTTGCTCTGTTCAGTGCTGGTCTCCATTCCATATGCGTTCGAGCTGTCTGTCAGTCTGTTGGTGAAGTCCTGCAGTTCCGTGTTAGTACCTGCTAACAGATCTGTCATCTGCAAAGTGTAGGTTGCAGATCGGCCTACCACCGATTGAAATGGAAGTATGATGGTCGTGATGAGCGTCGAGCATGATGTTTCCAAGAAGATATTAAACATGGCTGATCACTGCATGGCTGATACAAGTTTCAAGAAACTACCAAATCTCGAAAGCCCAAGTGTAGATATGGATACTTTTGTGTCGTGAATGCACAGAAAAATATAGTGAGGGAATAAGTGTTCCTAAGGTCGTCACCGGCTGTATGTCACGATATTCCCGTGTGGACTTGGTGACTCTAGGTGCAATCACTTTAAAAATAGATAATAAATAAACCGCTGTGTTTCAGACACTGAAAGTTAGAGAATGTATTTATATTATCTTTACTTACCAGGATCTGGTTATAACTTTAAGTACTCGATGCATTTGTTCCTTTGACAGGTTCTAGCAGCTATGGGTCTCGTAGCTTGGTCAAGTTCTACAGCATGCCTAATCAGACAGTCTACTACAGCAGTGGACAGTACATGTACATCAAGTTCACCACCGACGGGTCTGTCACCTCCTTAGGCTTCAGACTCACCTACGAGGCCGTTAACCGACAAAATGTGTCCACACCCAGTAAGAGTATTAACCTTCACCTTGTGTATGTGTTTGTTTGTTTGTGTTTGTGTTTGTTTGTATGTGTTGTTTGTGTGTGTTTGTATGTGTTGTTTGTGTGTGTTTGTGTGTGTTGTTTGTGTGTGTTTGTGTGTGTTTGTATGTGTTGTTTGTGTGTGTTTGTATGTGTTGTTTGTGTGTGTTTGTATGTGTTGTTTGTGTGTGTTTGTATGTGTTGTTTGTGTGTTTGTATGTGTTTGTGTGTGTTTTTATGTGTTTGTATGTGTTTGTGTGTGTTTTTATGTGTTTGTATGTGTTTGTGTGTGTTTGTGTGTGTGTGTTTGTGTGTATTTTTATGTGTTTGGTGTGTTTGTATGTGTTTGTGTGTGTTTGTGTGTGTTTGTATGTGTGTGTTTGTGTGTGTTTTTATGTGTTTGGTGTGTTTGTATGTGTTTGTGTGTGTTTTTATGTGTTTGTGTGTGTTTGTGTGTGTTTGTATGTGTGTGTTTGTGTGTGTTTTTATGTGTTTGGTGTGTTTGTATGTGTTTGTGTGTGTTTGTGTGTGTTTGTGTATGTTTGTGTGTGTTTGTGTGTGAGATAACTAGAGAGGATACATATGGGTCTGTTGACACATGCACATGTGTACGACCTTATACAGAAAGCAGATATCAGCTCAGAGGCTGTCGTGATGCTGGCTCAGCAGTGTCTCTTACAGCTCATATAACCTTCACCTTCAATTTCACCTTCACCTTTACACTTCACTGGTGTTTGTAGTTTTATTTATTAAAGTTTCTCATAAAAAGCGTGTTATCCTTTCTCTCCTCCTGCTTGTAGCACAGTCTATCACTCAGCCACAGAAGCAGTGTGGGGGAGGTAATAAGGATGTGCTTTTGGGTCATCCGAGGAAACCAAGGTGATCTACAATCTTGCTGAACCGAGCGAATACTTTTAGCAGCTAACTTTTTCATCTGTGATGCTGAACAAATGCTGTTGACTCCAGTCAGGTGTCAGATTCTCTACGCCTGTATGCAGAATATGCAGAAGATTTCCTTCGTTTTGCGACTGCATTGCTTGTCACTGCTTGGGGGTGGCTATTTAGTGAGGAATGTCATTTACTCAGCATATGAAGCATTGTCTACATTTATAAACAACTTTTATTTAGTTGATGTTAAATGGGGCCACTTGCTAGATATTCATGTGCTATTGCGGCCTAATAGTAAAAAGTTTGAATACATGAATTCCATTTTGTCTTAAATCTACTGAATAAATGCTATCATGTCAGGAAATATTTGTGTTGTTATCTATACTCGTATTACGCAAGTTAATATTCCATTAATCAGCACATTATTTTGTGACATCTATGTAAGTAATGAATTCAGACTATGTAAATGATGAATACAGACTGTCACTGGTCACACATCTTGTACACTCCATTGCTTCTCTTCTGTCCCAGGTCCCCCCCTCACTACTACAACTGATGTGGCAACAGGTGAGTCCACTGGGGATGTTAAACAGATTATCTTTCCTGATGGACATTAGATAGCTAGATTATCTTTTTGTGATGGACATCAAACAGCTAAATTATCCTTCTCTGACGGATATGAGACAGCTAGATTGTCTACTCTGAAGGACATTAAACAGCTACATTATCATTCCCTGTTGGTCATTACACAGATTATCTTTTCCTGATGGACATCACACAGCTAGATTATCTTTCCAAAATGGACACCACACAGCTACATTGTCCTTTCCTGGACATTACATAGCCAAATTATTTTTCCCTATGGACATCACACGGCTTGAGTATCCTTCCCTGACGGTTCTTACACAGCTAGGGTTTCCTACCCCTTAAGGATAGTGTAGCAGATCTACTACAACTGATGTGGCAACAGGTGAGTCCACTGGGGATGTTAAACAGATTATCTTTCCCTGATGGACATTAGATAGCTAGATTATCTTTTCCTGATGGACACTACACAGCTAGATTATCTTTTCCTGATGGACATCAAACAGCTAAATAATCCTTCTCTGATGGATATGACACAACTAGATTGTCTACTCTGAAAGACATTAAACAGCTACATTATCATTCCCTGTGTGGCATTACACAGATTATCTTTTCCTGATAGACACAACACAGCTTGTTTATCTCTTCCTGATGGACATTACACAACTAGATTGTCTTTTCCTGATGGACACTACACAGCTTGTTTATCTCTTCCTGATGGACATTACACAACTAGATTATCTTTTCCTGATGGACACTACACAGCTAGATTATCTTTTCCTGATTGACACTGCACAGCTAGA
Organism: Marisa cornuarietis; assembly: GCA_004794655.1. NCBI lineage: Eukaryota > Metazoa > Mollusca > Gastropoda > Architaenioglossa > Ampullariidae > Marisa > Marisa cornuarietis. The sequence goes on from SMMW01000171.1 coordinate 54,732, forward strand.
TTATCTTTTCCTGATGGACACTACACAGCTAGATTATCTTTCCAAACTGGACACTACACAGCTACATTGTCCTTTCCTGGACATTACATAGCCAAATTATTTTTCCCTATGGACATCACACGGCTTGAGTATCCTTCCCTGATGGTTCTTACACAGCTAGGGTATCCTACCCCTTAAGGATAGTGTAGCAGATCATATTTTATTTCTTTCAGTTCTCTTTACCCTTTTCTGTAGTGCATGCATGTGTGTCAGTGTGTGTGTGTGTGTGTTTGTGCATGCATGTGTGTTAGGGTGAGTGTGTATGTGTGTGTTTGTGCAGTCATGTGTATGTGTGTATGTATGTGCACATGTATGTGTGTCAGTGAGTGTGTGTGTTTGTGCAGTCATGTGTATGTGTGTATGTATGTGCACATGTATATGTGTGTGCATATGTATATGTATGTGTGGGATTTGGTGTGTGTTTGTGTCCATGCACATGTTTATTTAAATGTTTCAGTATGCAGTTCTTCAGGAGTATATACAGATGTTCGCTATGGACAACCACAAGTACTAAATTTTGCTCGCAATATTTATAGGTAATACTTTGACATATTTTACATGTAACATTTTTATATTACAGGTGATATATTATATATCAGGTATTATAGTAAATAGTAGCAGGTATGTGACGATGTTTTTACTCTTCCTGTACACAACCTTACTGTTTCTCCATCAACTCTGATTAAGAAAAACAGAAGCATTCATTTTCTTTATTGCCTGCATAGTCAGCCAAGCGTCACTCACAAAAGATAAAAGGTTTAATGCAAGTTATTGTTTACCATCTATTTGAAAACTGTTAAATAAACTTTGTTATATCAAAGCCATATCTGCTGCTGTTAGAGAAATCCAAAGTGATAATATAGCAATGTCTATATCTATAGATATATAAATATATATATTGTGATACTACAGGCCTGACAAGCCAGTGCCTTGTTTAGCTTAAACACAACACACAGAGATAACAACCAGTATCAGCTCATCTCAATCACTATCGCGTACATGTTATGGTGGAGCTATTCTATATGTATATAGCTTGTGCTCATACATCTTATGGCAGAACCAGTTTAGATATAGCTTAACAGCATGTTATAGCTGAGACAGTATACATATATATAGATTCACATCACATGTGATGGCAGAGCCAGTTTATTTATAGCTTGACATCACATTATTGGCAGAGCCAGTCTATTTATAGCCTGACATCACACATCACAGAGCCAGTCTGTATATAGCTCGACATCAAATGTTATGGTAGGGCCAGTCTATATATAGCTTGACATCACAAACATCATGACATCATGACAGAGCCATTATAAAGCTTGTCATCACACATGTTAAGTATGGTTGAATGTCATGTCATTAACAGCTGTATGGGCTTGTGCTGTGTTTAATTGTGTCATGTCTAAAAGTAAAGTTTTTTTGTAGTTTTTTTGTCATTTTCATTTGCACAGCTCACTGGACTGTCAGTGGATCATCAGAAGTGCTGATACTAATGACTACTTTACCCCTTATGTCATTCACATGACTGTGGAGGAGTTCATTTTCAGCTCCTGCAGTTGGTCAGGCTGCTCCTGTGGTTACCTGCAAGTATTTGATGGTGAGTAGAGCTTGTGAGCACATGTCGCCCAAAGCCACATGCTCCAGCAACATAAAGACTATTAAGCCCATGACTTAAAGGCTATTGTTGCCAAACACACAAAGACTATACTAGCCAATAACATAGATTATCCTAGCCAGTGATATAAATACTATCCTGCCCAATAACATTATTGCCTATCCATGACAGGAAGACTATCCTGGTCAGTGTGGTTCCTTTCGGGGAAAATACATTACACCGTTTAGCTGACACCAAAAAAATTAAGCAAACTTTCTTCAATAACAGATTAAAGTCTTTAAATGTGCAGATTTCTTTCACTTTCAGGGCAAAATCTTTTAACGGAAGAAGTTGATCTTAGGTCCCAGTATGAGCTCTCTGTATCTTGCAGACCATTAGAAGTGACACACAAGGCAGTACTCGGTGTCATATGTTATGTGGGACAATATCACACACCATGTCAGACATAACATACTGTTGTGACAAATACCTCACACCTTAAAGTCATATGACGAACGCCTTATAGTCAGATACCTCTTGCCTGGATGGAGCTTGACAAGTTGATGTTAGCATAGAATACTACAGCATCTTGCTTGTATGATCTCTTCAGTCATGTCCCTTGAAATATCACACACACACACACACACACACACACACACACACACACACACACACACACACATGCACATATACATGCATGCAAACCCACCTAGCAAGAACACACAAATACCCACATATATATATATATATAGAAAGAGATATACACACATATAAACACACACACGTACCAAAAACACACACACACACACACACTAAGACACACACTAAATAATACACACATAGACACACAGGCCCATGACATTGCACTCTACTTGCTGGTCTCCAGACGTTAACATTCTTGTGTTACAGGTGACTCCACTAGTGCTACAAGTCTGGGCCGAGTGTGCGCCTCATCATACACTACTACAGACTTCTACAGTAGCGGCAGATACGCAACAGTCCTATTCTACGCCAACAGCTACAGTTACTCCAGCGCCAGCTTCAGGCTGCATTATGAGAGTGTGCCTCAGGCAGACGTTAGCACTACAAGTGAGTATAGAGCAGTATGAGAGTGTAGAGCAGTATGACATCAGCACTACACGTGAGAATAGAGCAGTATGAGAGTGTAGAGCAGTATCAGAGTGTGCCTCAAGCAGACGTCAGCACTACACGTGAGTATAGAGCGGTATGAGAGTGTAGAGCAGTATGAGACTGTAGAGCAGGCAGATGTCCCCTCTACACATGAGTATAGAGCAGTATGATAGTGTAGGGTAGTATCAGAGTGTGCCGCAGGCAGATGTCAGCACTATACATGAGTATAGAGCAGCATGAGAGTGTAGAGCAGTATCAGAGTGTGCATGGGCAGATGTCAGCACTACACATGAGTATAGAGCAGCAAGAGAGTGTAGAGCAGTATCAGAGTGTGCCGCAGGCAGATGTCAGCACTATACATGAGTATAGAGCAGCAAGAGAGTGTAGAGCAGTATGACGTCTGCACTACACGTGAGTATAGAGCAGTAAGAGAGAGTAGAGCAGGCAGAGGTCAGCACTATATGTAAGTGTAGGGCAGTCAGTCAGTCAGTCGTCCCGTGCCTGGCACCTGGCGTTGGGGGATCACATGGATAGACGCGGCAGCTGACAGGGCCCGCCACTCTTGCCTATTTTAGGCGATAGTCAGCAGGTCCTGTACAGGACGACCAGTCCAGTCTTTGACGTTCGTAAGTCAGTTCTTTCTCTGACCACCGCGGTGTCGGCCACCCTCCAAGGTGCCTTGAAGGATAGTCTTCGACAAGGTGTCGTGCCGGGTCACGTGACCAAAGAAGACCAGCTTACGTCACTTGACTGTTGATAGTAGAGGTTCCTGGTGTCCTACCAGTGTGGCCATCTTGTTTCTTACAAAGTCGTTGGTTTTATGTTCTTTGTATGAGATCCGGAGCAGCCTCCTCAGACACTTGTTCTCGAATGCCTGGATTCTCCTTTCTATTTCGGCGAGCAGAGTCCACGTGTCACATGCGTAGAGCAGGATCGGCACTACCAGGGATTTGTATAGCCTGTACTTGGTAGTGAACCTTATCTTGTGGCTATGCCAGATCCTATCTAGCCTAGCCATTGCTGCTGTTGCTGTTGCGATCCTGATGCGGATATCTGGCGTGGAGCTGCCGTCCTTGGAGAGGGTGGCTCCCAGGTACTTGAAGCTGCTGACCTCTTCGAGCTGTAACCCGTTCATATAGATCTCTGCTTTGCCGTTGCCATTGATCATAACTTTGCTTTTTTCGGTGCTGGTCTCCATTCCATATGCGTTTGAGCTGTCTGTCAGTCTGTTGGTGAGGTCTTGCAGTTCTTTGTTTGTACCTGCTAACAGATCTATGTCATCTGCAAAGCGTAGGTTGCATATTGGTCTTCTGCCGATTGAAATGGAGGGATGGTGGTCATGATGAGCTTCAAGCATGATGTTCTCCAAGAATATTTTGAACAGCACGGGTGAGAGGGGACATCCTTGACGTACCCCTACTGTAGTGCGAAAGTAAGCTCCTATTTGGTTGTTGAGCAGTACTGTATTCGTTGAGCTGTTATACAACGCTTCAACAACCTGGACGAGCCCTTCTTCAATGTTGAATTTCCGCATCACATGCCATAGCCCCTCGTGCCAGACTCTGTCAAATGCCTTCTTAAAGTCAATGAAGTTGTGGTAAAGGTCCCGCTGATGCTGAAGACGCTTTTCAATAAGAAGACGACAGTTGAAAATCTGCTCAACTGTGCTTCTACGTGGTCTGAAGCCAGCCTGTTCTGCTAGCAGCTCTTCTGCGGTGGTTCTGATGCGGTTCTGTATGACCTTCAGCATGACTTTGCTTGGGTGACTGATTAGACTTATGGTTCTGTAGTTCTGACACTGTTTGCTGTTTCCTTTCTTTGGGAGGGGTATGATTAGTGACTGCGTCCATTCTCTGGGCCATTCCTTGCGCTCCCAGACTCTTTGGCACAGGACAGTTAGGGCCTTTGTAGTTGCTTCCCCACCCTGCTTGAGCGGCTCAGCTGGTACATTATCAACGCCTGGTGACTTTCCTCCCTTCAAACTATGTACAGCTCTTTCCACCTCTTCCCGTAGGACTGGTAGGTCTGCAGGTTCGCTGTCTCTAGTCTGGTTGTTTTGGAGGATGTTGGCGTCGGTCTTCAGCTGGTAGTTATACAGGTCCTTGCAGTATTCTGTCCATCGGTTGAGTACAGCATTGTCTTCTGTGAGAAGGTGACCATTGCTGTCTTCGATGGCTGAGATCTTCTGCTGGTCTGTCTTAGTGAGGGTCTTTAGAAGTTGGTAGGCCTTTTTGCTGTCACCTCGTGCCATTCCATCCTCTATATCCTGGCACTGATCCTCGATCCAGCTCTCCCTAGCTGCCTTCATCCCTTTCTTGATGGCACAGTTCACGTCTTTGTATTTGGTGGCTGCTTCTGGTTTGGTTTTCTTTTCTCTCTTCAAGGCCCTCCTTTGGTCACAGAGGTCTAGTATGTCGTTCGTGACCCATGGCTGTTTCTTATTTCTATGTCGCCCTAGAACCTCTTGGGCTGTCGACAGTAGCACCTCTTTGATGTTTCCAGCGAGGGTGTCTACATCACAGTCCACCAGGCTCAGTGCGCCAAATTTTCCGCCTACCGTGGCCTTGAAGACTTCTGCAATCTTTGGGTCTTGCAGCTTCTCCAAATCAAAGCGAATTCGAGGAGTGTTTAAGAGTCGCTTCACTTTCAGCCTCAGCTTTAGGTTCGCTAGAACAAGGTCATGGTCGCTGCCTATGTCAGCGCCTGGGTACGTCCTTGTGTTGGCCCTGTTGATGCTGGATTTGAAGCGTCTCGGCAGTAGGATATAGTCGATCTGATTATGGACCAATCCGTCTGGTGAGTGCCACGTTGCCACATAGGGCAGTATACGTGACTGTAGAGCGGTGTGAGAGTGTGCCTCAGGCAGACGTCAGCACTACACATGAGTATAGATCAGTATGAGAGTGTAGGGCAGTATACGTGAATATAGACCACTATGAGAGTGTAGAGCCATATACGTGAATATAGAGCAGTGTGAGAGTATAGAGCAGTGTGAGAGTGTAGAGCAGTATACATGATTGTAGAGCAGTATGAGAGTGTAGAGCAGTATACATGATTATAGAGCAGTATGAGAGTGTAGAGCAGTATAGGTGATTATAGAGCAGTATAAGAGAGTAGAGCAGGCAGACGTCAGCACTATATGTAAGTGTAGGGCAGTATACGTGAGTGTAGAGCAGTGTGAGAGTGTGCCTCAGGCAGACGTCAGCACTACACATGAGTATAGATCAGTATGAGAGTGTATAGCAGTGTGAGAGTGTAGAGCAGTATACGTGAATATAGACAAGTATGAGAGTTTAGAGCAGTGTGAGAGTGTAGAGCAGTATAGGTGATTATAGAGCAGTATGAGAGTATGAGAGTGTAGGTGATTATAGAGCAGTATGAGAGTGTAGAGCAGTGTGAGAGTATGAGAGTGTAGGTGATTATAGAGCAGTATGAGAGTGTAGAGCAGTATGAGAGTGTAGGTGATTATAGAGCAGTATGAGAGTGTAGAGCAGTGTGAGAGTGTAGAGCAGTATACGATAATATAGAGCAGTGTGAGAGTGTAGAGCAGTATACAATAATATAGAGCAGTGTGAGAGTGTAGAGCAGTATACAATAATATAGAGCAGTGTGAGAGTGTAGATCAGTATACAATAATATAGAGCAGTGTGAGAGTGTAGAGCAGTATGAGAGTGTAGAGCAGTGTGAGAGTGTGCTACAGGAATACATCAGCACTCCATGCCTTTATCATCTGTGATGCTGAACAAAAGCTGTTGACTGCAGTCAGGTGTCACATTCTCTACGCCTGTATGCAGAATATGCAGATTTCCTTCATTTTGCAACTTCATTGCTTGTCACTGCTTGTGTGTGACGCGTGGTGATTGTGTAGTGTTCAGTTTATGTTGACCTTTCTTGAGTAATGACTAACCTGAAACCCTGACTGTGTGACTAATTGGTGTTAAACCCTCTTGGTTCGACAAGCCACGATCGTGGCTTTGCCAGGTAGCACGGGCAAGGCAATTTTCATTACTTTTTATTGCAAAGTTCAAGCTAGTTTTCTCTTTTCCAAAAATGTCTAGGTTTCTTGGACTAATGTTTATCTCAGAGCAGCAATAATAAAAAAACATAATTCACCCACTGTCGTCTTCGCAATCTTCAGTTATAAGCCAGTCATTGTAATGTTATATTTTTATCTTGAACCAAGAGGATTAATAATTTGTTGATTGGTGGCTTGTACACTTGGCTTGGAGAAATTTCAGTGTCAAAATTTCTATTTAGTTTTAGTAAAGAACATCATTCACTCAGCATATGAAGCATTGTCTACATTTCTAAACAACTTTTATTTACTTGATGTTAAATGGGGCCACTTGCTAGATATTCATGTGCTTTTGCGGCCTAATAGTAAAAAGTTTGAATACATGAATTCCATTTTGTCTTAAATCTACTGAATAAATGCTATCATGTCAGGAAATATTTGTGTTGTTATCTATAATCGTATTACGCAAGTTAATATTCCATTAATCAGCACATTATTTTGTGACATCTATGTAAGTAATGAATTCAGACTATGTAAATGATGAATACAGACTGTCACTGGTCACACATCTTGTACACTCCATTGCTTCTCTTCTGTCCCAGGTCCCCCCCTCACTACTACAACTGATGTGGCAACAGGTGAGTCCACTGGGGATGTTAAACAGATTATCTTTCCTGATGGACATTAGATAGCTAGATTATCTTTTTGTGATGGACATCAAACAGCTAAATTATCCTTCTCTGACGGATATGAGACAGCTAGATTGTCTACTCTGAAGGACATTAAACAGCTACATTATCATTCCCTGTTGGTCATTACACAGATTATCTTTTCCTGATGGACATCACACAGCTAGATTATCTTTCCAAAATGGACACCACACAGCTACATTGTCCTTTCCTGGACATTACATAGCCAAATTATTTTTCCCTATGGACATCACACGGCTTGAGTATCCTTCCCTGACGGTTCTTACACAGCTAGGGTATCCTACCCCTTAAGGATAGTGTAGCAGATCATATTTTATTTTTTTCAGTCCTCTTACCCCTCTTCTGTAGTGCATGCATGTGTGTCAGTGTGTGTGTGTGTGTTTGTGCATGCATGTGTGTGTGTGTGTGTGTTTGTGCATGCATGTGTGTTAGGGTGTGTGTGTATGTGTGTGTTTGTGCAGTCATGTGTATGTGTGTATGTATGTGCACATGTATGTGTGTCAGTGAGTGTGTGTGTTTGTGCAGTCATGTGTATGTGTGTATGTATGTGCACATGTATATGTGTGTGCATATGTATATGTATGTGTGGGATTTGGTGTGTGTTTGTGTCCATGCACATGTTTATTTAAATGTTTCAGTATGCAGTTCTTCAGGAGTATATACAGATGTTCGCTATGGACAACCACAAGTACTAAATTTTGCTCGCAATATTTATAGGTAATACTTTGACATATTTTACATGTAACATTTTTATATTACAGGTGATATATTATATATCAGGTATTATAGTAAATAGTAGCAGGTATGTGACGATGTTTTTACTCTTCCTGTACACAACCTTACTGTTTCTCCATCAACTCTGATTAAGAAAAACAGAAGCATTCATTTTCTTTATTGCCTGCATAGTCAGCCAAGCGTCACTCACAAAAGATAAAAGGTTTAATGCAAGTTATTGTTTACCATCTATTTGAAAACTGTTAAATAAACTTTGTTATATCAAAGCCATATCTGCTGCTGTTAGAGAAATCCAAAGTGATAATATAGCAATGTCTATATCTATAGATATATAAATATATATATTGTGATACTACAGGCCTGACAAGCCAGTGCCTTGTTTAACTTAAACACAACACACAGAGATAACAACCAGTATCAGCTCATCTCAATCACTATCGCGTACATGTTATGGTGGAGCTATTCTATATGTATATAGCTTGTGCTCATACATCTTATGGCAGAACCAGTTTAGATATAGCTTAACAGCATGTTATAGCTGAGACAGTATACATATATATAGATTCACATCACATGTGATGGCAGAGCCAGTTTATTTATAGCTTGACATCACATTATTGGCAGAGCCAGTCTATTTATAGCCTGACATCACACATCACAGAGCCAGTCTGTATATAGCTTGACATCAAATGTTATGGTAGGGCCAGTCTATATATAGCTTGACATCACAAACATCATGACATCATGACAGAGCCATTATAAAGCTTGTCATCACACATGTTAAGTATGGTTGAATGTCATGTCATTTACAGCTGTATGGGCTTGTGCTGTGTTTAATTGTGTCATGTCTGAAAGTAAAGTTTTTTTGTAGTTTTTTTGTCATTTTCATTCGCACAGCTCACTGGACTGTCAGTGGATCATCAGAAGTGCTGATACTAATGACTACTTTACCCCTTATGTCATTCACATGACTGTGGAGGATTTCATTCTCAGCTCCTGCAGTTGGTCAGGCTGCTCCTGTGGTTACCTGCAAGTATTTGATGGTGAGTAGAGCTTGTGAGCACATGTCGCCCAAAGCCACATGCTCCAGCAACATAAAGACTATTAAGCCCATGACTTAAAGGCTATTGTTGCCAAACACACAAAGACTATACTAGCCAATAACATAGATTATCCTAGCCAGTGATATAAATACTATCCTGCCCAATAACATTATTGCCTATCCATGACAGGAAGACTATCCTGGTCAGTGTGGTTCCTTTCGGGGAAAATACATTACACCGTTTAGCTGACACCAAAAAAAATTAAGCAAACTTTCTTCAATAACAGATTAAAGTCTTTAAATGTGCAGATTTCTTTCACTTTCATGGCAAAATCTTTTAACGGAAGAAGTTGATCTTAGGTCCCAGTATGAGCTCTCTGTATCTTGCAGACCATTAGAAGTGACACACAAGGCAGTACTCGGTGTCATATGTTATGTGGGACAATATCACACACCATGTCAGACATAACATACTGTTGTGACAATTACCTCACACCTTAAAGTCATATGACGAACGCCTTATAGTCAGATACCTCTTGCCTGGATGGAGCTTGACAAGTTGATGTTAGCATAGAATACTACAGCATCTTGCTTGTATGATCTCTTCAGTCATGTCCCTTGAAATATCACACACACACACACACATATATATATAAATTTACACATATATGCATATATATACACACATACAAACACACCCGTAGCAAAAACACACACACACACACACTAAATAATACACACATGCACATATACATACAAGCAAACGCAACTAGCAAGAACACATATTACCAGACGTTAACATTCTTGTGTTACAGGTGACTCCACTAGTGCTACAAGTCTGGGCCGAGTGTGCGCCTCATCATACACTACTACAGACTTCTACAGTAGCGGCAGATACGCAACAGTCCTATTCTACGGCAACGGCTACACTTACTCCAGCGCCAGCTTCAGGCTGCATTATGAGAGTGTGCCTCAGACAGACGTCAGCACTACACGTGAGTATACAGCAGTATGAGAGTGTAGAGCAGTATGACATCAGCACCACACATGAGTATAGAGCAGTATGAGAGTGTAGAGTAGTATGACGTCAGCACCACACGTGAGTATAGAGCAGTATGAGAGTGTAGAGCAGTATGATGTCTGCACTACACTGAGTTTAGAGCAGTATGAGAGTGTGCTGCAGGAATATGTCAGTACTAAACATGAGTATAGAGTGGTATGAGAGTGTAGAGCAGGCAGACATCAACACAACACGAGTGTAGAGCAGTGTGTGAATGTAGAGCAGTATGAGAGCGTGCTACGTTAGTGTAGAGCAGTATATAGGAGTTCAGAGCAGTATGAGACTGTGCTACAGGCAGATGTCAGCACTACACATAAGTGTGGAGCAGTATATGGGAGTTTAAAGCAGTATGAGAGTGTACCATGGGCAGACGTTTATAGATGGTGTAAAATGTTTGTACTAGATGGTACTTTCTATAGCTTGTGTACAATGTCTGTACTGTCTATAGATTGTGTACAATGTCTGTACTGTCTATAGATTGTGTACAATGTCTGTACTGTCTATAGATTGTGTACAATGTATGTACTTTCTATAGCTTGTGTAAAATGTCTGTACTGTCTATAGATTGTGTACAATGTCTGTACTGTCTATAGATTGTGTACAATGTATGTACTGTCTATAGATTGTGTACAATGTCTGTACTGCCTATAAATTGTGTACAATGTATGTACTTTCTATAGATTGTGTACAATGTACGTAATTTCTATAGATTGTGTACAATGTCTGTATTGTCTATAGATGGTGTACAATGTCTGTACTGTCTATAGATTGTGTACAATGTATGTACTTACTGGTACTGTCTATAGATGGTGTACAATGTCTGTACTGTCTATAGATTGTGTAAAATGTATGTACTTACTGGTACTGTCTGTAGATGGTGTACAATGTCTGTACTGTCTATAGATTGTGTACAATGTCTGTACTTACTGGTACTGTCTATAGATGGTGTACAATGTCTGTACTTACTGGTACTGTCTATAGATTGTGTACAATGTATGTACTTACTGGTTCTGTCTCTAGATGGTGTACAATGTCTGTACTTACTGGTTCTGTCTATAGATGGTGTACAATGTATGTACTGTCTATAGATTGTGTACAATGTCTGTAAAATGTATGTACTTACTGGTACTGTCTGTAGATGGTGTACAATGTCTGTACTGTCTATAGATTGTGTACAATGTCTGTACTGTCTATAGATTGTGTACAATGTATGTACTTACTGGTACTGTCTATAGATTGTGTACAATGTCTGTACTGTCTATAGCTTGTGTACAATGTATGTACTTATTGGTACTTTCTATAGCTTGTGTACGATGTCTGTACTGTCTATAGATTGTGTACAATGTCTGTACTGTCTATAGATGGTGTACAATGTATGTACTTACTGGTACTGTCTATAGATGGTGTACAATGTCTGTACTGTCTATAGAGTGTGTACAATGTATAAACTTATTGGTACTCTCTATAGCTTGTGTACGATGTCTGTACTGTCTATAGATTGTGTACAATGTCTGTACTTACTGGTACTGTCTATAGATGGTGTACAATGTCTGTACTGTCTATAGATTGTGTACAATGTCTGTACTGTCTATAGATTGTGTACAATGTATGTACTTACTGGTACTGTCTATAGATTGTGTATAATGTCTGTACTGTCTATAGATTGTGTACATTGTACGTACTTACTGGCGCTGTCTATAGATGGTGTACAATGTCTGTACTTACTGGTGCTGTCTATAGATGGTGTACAATGTATGTACTTACTGGTACTGTCTATAGATTGTGTGCAATGTCTGTACTGTCTATAGATGGTGTACAATGTCTGTGCAATGTCTGTACTGTCTATAGATGGTGTACAATGTATGTACTTACATGTACTGTCTATAGATTGTGTACAATGTCTGTATTGTCTATAGATGGTGTACAATGTCTGTACTTACTGGTACTGTCTATAGATTGTGTACAATGTATGTACTTACTGGTCCTGTCTATAGATTGTGTACAATGTATGTATTTACTGGCGCTGTCTATAGATGGTGTACAATGTTTGTACTTACTGGTGCTGTCTATACATGGTGTACAATGTCTGTACTTACTGGTAATGTCTATAGATGGTGTACAATGTCTGTACTTACTGGTACTGTCTATAGATTGTGTACAATGTATGTACTTACTGGTTCTGTCTCTAGATGGTGTACAATGTCTGTACTTTCTTGGTTCTGTCTATAGATGGTGTACAATGTATGTACTGTCTATAGATTGTGTACAATGTCTGAACTTACTGGTTCTGTCTATAGATGGTGTACAATGTCTGTACTGTCTCTAGATGGTGTACAATGTCTGTACTGTCTATAGATGGTGTACAATGTATGTACTTACTAACACTGTCTATAGATTGTGCACAATGTCTGTACTGTCTATAGATTGTGTACAATGTCTGTACTGTCTATAGATTGTGTACAATGTCTGTACTTACTGGTACTGTCTATAGATGGTGTACAATGTATGTACTTACTGGTACTGTCTATAGATGGTGTACAATGTCTGTACTTACTGGTACTGTCTATAGATTGTGTACAATGTATGTACTTTCTGGTGCTGTCTATAGATGGTGTACAATGTATGTACTTACTGGTGCTGTCTATAGATGGTGTACAATGTCTGTACTTACTGGTACTGTCTATAGATTGTGTACAATTTTTGTACTTACTGGTACTGTCTATAGGTGGTGTACAATGTCTGTACTTACTGGTACTGTCTATAGATTGTGTACAATGTCTGTACTTACTGGTACTGTTTATAGATGGTGTACAATGTATGTACTTACTGGTACTGTCTAGAGATTGTGTACAATGTATGTACTTGCTGGTCCTGTCTATAGATTGTGTACAATGTATGTACTTACTGGCGCTGTCTATAGATGGTGTACAATGTCTGTACTTACTGGTGCTGTCTATACATGGTGTACAATGTATGTACTTACTGGTACTGTCTATAGATTGTGTACAATGTCTGTACTGTCTATAGATGGTGTACAATGTCTGTACTTACTGGTGCTGTCTATACATGGTGTACAATGTATGTACTTACTGGTACTGTCTATAGATTGATTGTGTACAATGTCTGTACTGTCTATAGATGGTGTACAATGTCTGTACTTACTGGTGCTGTCTATACATGGTGTACAATGTATGTACTTACTGGTACTGTCTATAGATTGTGTACAATGTCTGTACTGTCTATAGATGGTGTACAATGTCTGTACTTACTGGTACTGTCTATAGATGGTGTACAATGTATGTACTTACTGGTTCTGTCTCTAGATGGTGTTCAATGTCTGTACTTTTTGGTTCTGTCTATAGATGGTGTACAATGTATGTACTGTCTATAGATGGTGTACAATGTCTGTACTTACTGGTTCTGTCTATAGATGGTGTACAATGTCTGTACTGTCTCTAGATGGTGTACAATGTCTGTACTGTCTATAGATGGTGTACAATGTATGTACTTACTAACATTGTCTATAGATTGTGTACAATGTATGTACTTACTGGTTCTGTCTATAGATTGTGTACAATGTTTGTACTGTCTATAGATTGTGTACAATGTTTGTACTGTCTATAGATTGTGTACAATGTATGTACTTACTGGTACTTTCTATAGCTTGTGTACAATGTTTGTACTGTCTATAGATTGTGTACAATGTTTGTACTGTCTATAGATTGTGTACAATGTTTGTACTGTCTATAGATTGTGTACAATGTATGTACTTACTGGTTCTGTCTCTAGATGGTGTTCAATGTCTGTACTTTTTGGTTCTGTCTATAGATGGTGTACAATGTATGTACTGTCTATAGATGGTGTACAATGTATGTACTGTCTATAGATGGTGTACAATGTCTGTACTTACTGGTTCTGTCTATAGATGGTGTACAATGTCTGTACTGTCTCTAGATGGTGTACAATGTCTGTACTGTCTATAGATGGTGTACAATGTATGTACTTACTAACACTGTCTATAGATTGTGTACAATGTATGTACTTACTGGTTCTGTCTATAGATTGTGTACAATGTTTGTACTGTCTATAGATTGTGTACAATGTTTGTACTGTCTATAGATTGTGTACAATGTCTGTACTTACTGGTACTGTCTATAGATGGTGTACAATGTCTGTACTTACTGGTACTGTCTATAGATGGTGTACAATGTATGTACTTAGTGGTTCTGTCTCTAGATGGTGTTCAATGTCTGTACTTTTTGGTTCTGTCTATAGATGGTGTACAATGTATGTACTGTCTATAGATGGTGTACAATGTCTGTACTTACTGGTTCTGTCTATAGATGGTGTACAATGTCTGTACTGTCTCTAGATGGTGTACAATGTCTGTACTGTCTATAGATGGTGTACAATGTATGTACTTACTAACACTGTCTATAGATTGTGTACAATGTATGTACTTACTGGTTCTGTCTATAGATTATGTACAATGTTTGTACTGTCTATAGATTGTGTACAATGTTTGTACTTACTGGTACTGTCTATAGATGGTGTACAATGTCTGTACTTACTGGTACTGTCTATAGATGGTGTACAATGTATGTACTTACTGACACTGTCTATAGATTGTGTACAATGTATGTACTTACTTGTTCTGTCTATAGATTGTGTACAATGTTTGTACTGTCTATAGATTGTGTACAATGTCTGTACTGTCTATAGATTGTGTACAATGTCTGTACTGTCTATAGATTGTGTACAATGTCTGTACTTACTGGTACTGTCTATAGATGGTGTACAATGCATGTACTTACTGGTTCTGTCTATAGATGGTGTACAATGTCTGTACTTACTGGTTCTATCTGTACATTGTGTACAATGTCTGTACTTACTGGTACTGTCTATAGATTGTGTACAATGTCTGTACTTAGTGGCACCGTCTACCATTATGTAACATTGTTTGATGTTTATTCCTCAGCTACCTTTCTGACTACAAGCACATATGTGAGCTCAGGTGAGTCACGGGACACTACAACAGTATTGGAACAGGGTTTCGTGATACAATTCCGTGATTAGATTGTCTTAATGATTAGCAGGAATACTATTTTCACAATTTGTTGTCTATTTTTGTCAGGAGAAGGCATGAATCAAGTCCAATTACTCCTCTCTTAATTGGTGAACAAGAAGAAAAGAAAACCCTTTAAAAGTTTTTTAAGGAAGTTATTATCGTTCATCTCTACAAAACATTTGTAGACACATAGTGGATACGATGGGTAGCTATAGCGCTATGTTTCTTTCCTTCTATCTTAATCACTTAAAGCAATTTAACAGTCTAGTTGTTTGCTTTTGCACACATTCTTCAGCGACTATTTAATCTGGTGAGCAGACCAAGTGGAATAGTCCAGCAATGATTGCACCAGTGACTTATACAAATGTAAAAATTACCTTTTGTAAAATCCACAAGACCATGCTAATGAACCCCAAATTGTATTAATACCCTGTTTAATATGACTGTCAGATCTTAAAGAAACTGGCAAAAGTAGAGCCAATATCTTCTAACACTGTAATGGCGGATTTGTTAACTAACCCTGATTATGTGGTGTGCGTTGTAGTGCCAGATCGCCCACCACCCGATTGTACGCAGTGAGTTTTAGTGACAGATTTTCTAACAAATGCTGGTTGTAAGAGTGAGTTTCGTTCTGCCTGGTGTCCATCTATTGCTGTGCCCTGTGTTTGCAGGGTGTTCTGTCTACACTGATACAATCAATGCTGCAGTCGGGCAGGTTGGGTACCTGACATCTCCAAGCTACCCGCAAAACTATGACAGGTAAGTTATTCAATAAGTTCACGCCACTGAAGTATATTGTAAACTACTTTAGGCATGGTAATGGCTTATAGTCCCAGTCCTGTCACGTGAACACAACACAAAACAATAAAGACATTTAGACTTCATTTGTGTCCATGATAGTGTTCTTACTGTTAAATGTAACTTAGGAATTATTAGACGACATCGCAATACTCTTAGTGGTAAATATACTGTAATAATAATAATAATAATGACGACTTGTATAGCGCATTTCTCCACACACAGTAGAGCTCAATGAACTTTAACATGATGCACTGAAGCTGACAGTATTTGTCAATTATGTTCAAAGTCTGCACAATCTGTTACATATTTAGAAAGTGTATGAAGGTATATTACAGGGATCCGGGTTATGACAGAGTACCAGGTGATGTGACTGCCGCTCTCCACCTCCAAGTGCGTGATCAGACGGTTAGAGTTCATCTGTCTGCTAGATGATTCTATAACATGGCTAGTCTTCACTCCCCTGTGAATAACGACTCTGCTATGCAAGGATTCTAGGGCATGCACTGCATCCCGCAAAATATACCTTGTTTATAGGGCTAGTGTACTAGTGCTGGTCGTCTGTTTCTGTATAGTGCTGCTAGTCACAAATATCTTGTGTATAGAGCTATCGGTCACATATACCTTGTATATAGAGCAATTGGTCACACATATCTTGTGTATAGAGCTAGTGGTCACATATACCTTGTATATAGAGCTATTGGTCACACATATCTTGTGTATAGTGCTATTGGTCACACATATCTTGTGTATAGAGCTAGTGGTCACATATACCTTGTATATAGAGCTATTGGTCACACATATCTTGTGTATAGAGCTATTGGTCACATGTATCTTGTGTATACAGCTAGGGGTCACACATATCTTGTGTATAGAGCTAGTGGTCACATATACCTTGTATATAGAGCTATTGGTCACACATATCTTGTGTATAGTGCTATTGGTCACACATATCTTGTGTATAGAGCTAGTGGTCACATATATCTTGTTATAGAGCTATCGGTCACATATACCTTGTGTATAGAGCTATTGGTCACACATACCTTGTATATAGAGCTATTGGTCACACATATCTTGTGTATAGAGCTAGTGGTCACGTATATCTTGTGTATAGAGCTATCGGTCACATATACCTTGTGTATAGAGCTAGTGGTCACACAAACCTTGTATATAGAGCTAGTGGTCAGGTGTATCTTGTGAATAGAGGTAGTGGTCACATATATCTTGTGTATAGAGCTATCGGTCACATACATCTTGTGTATAGAGCTAGTGGTCACATGTATCTTACGTATAAAGCTAGTGGTCACATATATCTTGTGTATAGAGCTAGTGGTCACGTGTATCTTGTGTATAGAGCTAGTTGTCACATATATCTTGTATATAGAGTTATCGGTCACATATACCTTGTGTATAGAGCTAGTGGTCACACATACCTTGTATATAGAGCTATTGGTCACACAAACCTTGTATATAGAGCTAGTGGTCAGGTGTATCTTGTGAATAGAGGTAGTGGTCACATATATCTTGTGTATAGAGCTATCGGTCACATACATCTTGTGTATAGAGCTAGTGGTCACATGTATCTTGTGTATAAAGCTAGTGGTCACATATATCTTGTGTATAGAGCTAGTGGTCACGTGTATCTTGTGTATAGAGCTAGTTGTCACATCTATCTTGTATATAGAGTTATCGGTCACATATACCTTGTATATAGAGCTATTGGTCACACATACCTTGTATATAGAGCTATTGGTCACACATATCTTGTGTATAGAGCTAGTGGTCACGTATATCTTGTGTATAGAGCTATCGGTCACATATACCTTGTGTATAGAGCTAGTGGTCACACAAACCTTGTATATAGAGCTAGTGGTCAGGTGTATCTTGTGAATAGAGGTAGTGGTCACATATATCTTGTGTATAGAGCTATCGGTCACATACATCTTGTGTATAGAGCTAGTGGTCACATGTATCTTGTGTATAAAGCTAGTGGTCACATATATCTTGTGTATAGAGCTAGTGGTCACGTGTATCTTGTGTATAGAGCTAGTTGTCACATATATCTTGTATATAGAGGTATCGGTCACATGCATCTTGTGTATAGAGCTAGTGGTCACATGTATCTTGTGTATAGAGCTGGTGGTCACATCTATCTTGTGTATAGAGCTATTGGTCACATGTATCTTGTGTATAGAGCTAGTGGTCACATGTATCTTGTGTATACAGCTAGTGGTCACATATATCTTGTGTTTAGAGCTAGTGGTCACATATATCTTGTGTATAGAGCTAGTGGTCACATATATCTTGTGTATAGAGCTATTGGTCACACATATCTTGTGTATAGTGCTATTGGTCACACATATCTTGTGTATAGAGCTATTGGTCACACATATCTTGTGTATAGTGCTATTGGTCACACATATCTTGTGTATAGAGCTAGTGGTCACATGTATTTTGTGTACAGAGCTAGTGGTCACATATATCTTGTGTATAGTGCTATTGGTCACACATATCTTGTGTATAGAGCTAGTGGTCACATATACCTTGTATATAGAGCTATTGGTCACACATATCTTGTGTATAGTGCTATTGGTCACACATATCTTGTGTATAGAGCTAGTGGTCACATATACCTTGTATATAGAGCTATTGGTCACACATATCTTGTGTATAGTGCTATTGGTCACACATATCTTGTGTATAGAGCTAGTGGTCACATGTATCTTGTGTACAGAGCTAGTGGTCACATATATCTTGTGTATAGTGCTATTGGTCACACATATCTTGTGTATAGAGCTAGTGGTCACATGTATCTTGTGTATACAGCTAGTGGTCACATATATTTTGTGTTTAGAGCTATCGGTCACATATATTTTGCGGGATGTACTGCAAGCTCTGGAATACTCTCATACCAGACTTTTCATACACAGGTGTGTGAAGATCAGCCATGTTTTAATATCAGCTAGCGGACAGGTGTGTCTCAATGGCCTCCACAACTCTCTCTCCACAGTCGTAGCGGCCCAGCGGCTGCCAACAGTCTATGACTACCCAACATACTGTTGGTTGCCTCCAGTAGTTTAGTCGGGAAATTATTGAACAGAATCTGGTGATTGTAAAACTATCCTCATACAACTGTGAACACATCCATGTCATTAGTGGCCTGATATGAAGCTAGTATTGAGGTTTTCAACGTGTAAGTGATCATGGTCAAACTGAAAAGAAAATATTGTGTGGTAGATATTGCATTATAAAAACATTATGACATCCCTGTACTCGTTTTACAGCAACGCTAACTGTCGGTGGCTGGTGGACGCTGGTAGTTCAGATTATGTCGTCAGGTTGACCATCTTGGACGCCATCATGGAGCAATGTGATCCCTGCTGTGACTACCTCCGAGTCTTTGATGGTCGGTTTTTTCTTTGTTCTGTTACTATCGGAGACTATTACTAACATAATGTGCCCTGTAGTGTTGTTTCTATTTTTTTCATTATCTTGATGTCGCTGACTTAATGCCCTTAGGAGTTTCAAATAACGATTGCTTCTAAGTGACAATGTTCCTGTGGTCCAGGTGAGTCCGACTCATCCTCCAGTCTCATCACGCTCTGCAGCATGGGTGGGCAGACAGTCTTCTACAGCAGTGGCCGCTACATGTACATCAACTTCTACAGCGACTCCGCAGTGACAAACACTGGCTTCCGTCTGAGCTACGAGGCTGTGTATGAGCATTCTGTGCCTACTTTAGGTCAATCTGCGCCCACAGGTCAGTACTGTGGAGTTTATACCTACTTTAGGTCAGCATCTCGGGGTAAATGTATTTTACATCTTCAGGTCAGTACCTTTGGATTAGTAGGCTATGCCCAAACTTCAGGTCAGTACCTTTGGATTAGTAGGCTATGCCCAAACTTGAGGTCAGTACTTTTGAATTAGTAGGCTATGCCCAAACTTCTGGTCATTACCTTTGAATTAGTAGGCTATGCCCAAACTTCAGGTCAGTACCTTTGGATTAGTAGGCTATGCCCAAACTTCTGGTCAGTACCTTTGAATTAGTAGGCTATGCCCAAACTTGAGGTCAGTACCTTTGAATTAGTAGGCTATGCCCAAACTTCAGGTCAGTACCTTTGAATTAGTAGGCTATGCCCAAACTTCTGGTCAGCCCCATGAGGCTATGGTACGTATTAACAGGCTGTGCATATTGGGTTATCTGTCTTAGGGTGATCACTTCAGTACATTTTATCTTTATCAGTAATTTGTTGTGAGGTAGACTGCATTTTACCTTTTACTTTAAAGTCAGTATTGCAGTCTGAGGGTGATATCAGTCTCAGCATCTCTCTCTCTCTCTCTACACTCAGAGTCTAGGCCTGAGAAACAGGAGGCGTGAATGGTGCTTTAAGGGGCAGGGCCATGTGACAGGGTCTCTACAAAGTTCACAGTCTATCTAAATACAGCATTTGACTAGAGTTTACAGTCAATTTAAATAGTTTACAGAAACATTGACTTGCATTCACAGTCTATTCTAAATGGGTTACAGAAACATTTGACTAGTGTTCACAGTCTATTCTAAATGGGTTACAGAAACGTTTGACTAGTGTTCACAGTCTATGTCACGGTCATGTACACTATGGTTTACACACGTGTTCTTTCAGTCAACAAAAGACAAGGGTCTGTTCATGGACAAACCGTTTATTTATACAACCCCAAAATGACTACTGATTTTGCTTTTCCTTTCTTTTTTCTTTTGGTGCGAAACCCAGAGAGACGAGTGTGAATGTAACAAAAATATGACAAGAAATCGCAAGGTGATCTTTTGATCATGTACAAATTGTTGCTGTAATCATAGCTAATGAAATCACTCCATAACCTTAATCACGACACATTTACAATAACCGTCATCGTGACACGCTTTCCACATTCAGCCACTCCCCTGTCACTCCAAGGTCAATGCACCATATTCTTTATTCTTTTCTTTTCTTCAGATATTTTGGATGTGTATAGGTGTGCTTGTTGTGAGCACCTTTACTGTTTGCTGATGTATTGCTTGACTCCCGAGGCCGTAGTTAGGAAACGACAGTAAGTCATTTCCTCTGAGCGAAATGCGGAATTAAAGGGCAAGTGTTCTTTTTTGGTAGTTACAATGCGATGCGCAGACCCCGCGGACACTACTTTATGTTTGTTTACCTGAGAGGATCTTCGCCACCGTTTTATAAAAATGGCTTCACAGGTAAAACAACGTCTGCGGAGTCTGGACACCCCTTTATAACTGTCACACCCAGACGCTGGTCCTCGAGTTTCCCATCTTGAGTAGGAGAAGATAAAATGTTTCTCGCTACCTTCAAAGGTAGAGTGATAGATGTCACCCAGCAAACGTGGGTGGCCAACATGAGGAATAGTGAACGGTATCAGTTATACACATCGCACACATCCACTCTCGTGCCAGACCTGTACTTTGACTATGTCAACATTAACATTTTCAGGGATGTTTTAGTACGCTGTCGGCTAGGTGTGAGCGAGATAAATACCCATAAAAATCGTTTTATACAACAAAGGACAGAAAACACAAACAAATGCCCTTTCTGTACAAATTATATAGAGGATGAAACCCATGTCCTCTTTCAATGTCTCAGATATGTAGACCTTCGACCCAAATATCTCCAGCATGTCTCACAACACAATCATAAACAATATCTTGTGCAGATACTATCATCCGAGAACGCAGGAAGAATACGACAATTGGCATGGTATATTCATAAATGTTTAAGGAGAAGAAGGGAGATAAGCGAAGTTGATATATATTAATATATATATGTGAAGTCTGATTGATACCCTCTGTATATGGAAGCTGCCCTGCTTGAAAAATACCCTTTTTGATTCACAATATTGACATGTGAAAGTTGCCATAATGTATGTGTACATACGATGTGTCTATGTAGGGTAGGGATGAGAGGGTATAAATGAAGAGGTGTTAGGATGAGTGGGTGTGTGAGAGGACTACTGTACAGTGCATGTCTTTAAAGTGTACGACGGGATGGGTATGAATGGATAGGTGACTGTATGTATGAGAGGATGAACCCTATATGCTCACCTTGAGTGACAATGGCTGAAATGACCCTAAGTCAATAAAATGTTCGAGTTCGAGTTCCCCATCTTGCACCAGTGCAGCGACTTGTCCTAGCCTCATAACTGACACACTGATCAAGAGAGATGACCGTGTTTCAAGTAGTCAGGAATGAACATGATTCAAGTAGTCAGCACTGAATATGTTTCAAGTAGTCAGCACTGAATATGTTTCAAGTAGCCAGCACTGAACATGACTCAAATATTCAGCACTGAAGATGTTTCAAGTAGTCAGCACTGAACATGACTCAAGTAGTCAGCACTAAAGATGTTTCAAGTAGTCAGCAGTGAACATGATTCAAGTAGTCAGGACTGAACATGTTTCAAGTAGTCAGCACTGAACATGATTCAAGTAGTCAGCACTAAAGATGTTTCAAGTAGTCAGCACTGAACATGACTCAAGTAGTCAGGACTGAATATGTTTCAAGTAGTCAGGACTGTAGATGATGATGTCCATTTGTAATGCGCAGGCATCTATTCGGAAGAATGCTCATTGCGCAGAACATGATTCAAGTAGTCAGCACTGAACATGTTTCAAGTAGTAAGCACTGAACATGATTCAAGTAGTCAGCACTGAACATGATTCAAGTAGTCAGCAGTAAACATGACTCAAGTAGTCAGCACTGAACATGTTTCAAGTAGTCAGCACTGAACATGTTTCAAGTAGTCAGCAGTGAACATGATTAAAGTAGTCAGCAGTGAACATGTTTCAAGTAGTCAGCAGTGAACATGACTCAAGTAGTCAGCACTGAATGCAATCCCACTTCTTGCACACTTTCAGTGGCCTCAGCAAGAATTAAATTTCACGAACGTTTTACGGCGCCTTTACTGTGAGTAAACTGTCTGCAATGACACTTGTAATGTCAGTCAACTGTCTTACCTTGTGTCACTGACACAGATCACATCACCTGGTACCCTGTCATACCCTGTGAAGCTCACCTAGTAGTTACGTCACCTGGTACCCTGTCATACCTGGGCAAGCTAACATGGTGCGTACATCACCTGGTACCCTGTCATACCCTGTGAAGCTCACATAGTAGTTACGTCACCTGGTACCCTGTCATACCCCGTGAAGCTCACATAATAGTTACGTCACCTGGTACCCTGTCATACCCCGTGAAGCTCACATAGTGGTTACGTCACCTGGTACCCTGTCATACCCCGTGAAGCTCACATAGTGGTTACGTCACCTGGTACCCTGTCATACCCCGTGAAGCTCACATAGTAGTTACGTCAGCTGGTACCCTGTCATACCCCGTGAAGCTCACATAGTAGTTACGTCAGCTGGTACCCTGTCATACCCCGTGAAGCTCACATAGTAGTTACGTCACCTGGTACCCTGTCATACCCCGTGAAGCTCACATAGTAGTTACGTCACCTGGTACCCTGTCATACCCCGTGAAGCTCACATAGTAGTTACGTCAGCTGGTACCCTGTCATACCCCGTGAAGCTCACATAGTAGTTACGTCAGCTGGTACCCTGTCATACCCCGTGAAGCTCACATAGTAGTTACGTCACCTGGTACCCTGTCATACCCCGTGAAGCTCACATAGTAGTTACGTCACCTGGTACCCTGTCATACCCCGTGAAGCTCACATAGTAGTTACGTCACCTGGTACCCTGTCATACCCCGTGAAGCTCACATAGTAGTTACGTCACCTGGTACCCTGTCATACCCCGTGAAGCTCACATAGTAGTTACGTCACCTGGTACCCTGTCATACCCCGTGAAGCTCACATAGTAGTTACGTCACCTGGTACCCTGTCATACCCCGTGAAGCTCACATAGTAGTTACGTCACCTGGTACCCTGTCATACCCCGTGAAGCTCACATAGTGGTTACGTCACCTGGTACCCTGTCATACCCCGTGAAGCTCACATAGTAGTTACAATGCGAGGACAGATGACCTTATTTCCGTTTCCGCTCCACAGGTCACGTGGCGGCGGCAGTAGTGGGTGGTGTTCTGGGAACAGCTTTCCTCACCGTCCTTATAATTCTCATCTATGTTGTGCGCTGTCGACGACAACGTCTGCGACCGACAAACACGTACCTGTACAACGAGACCACCAGCAGCAGCAACAACAACCTGTTGTACACCACCACAGCCCCTCCCACCTACAACAGCGTGTACGTGGTGGGCGCACCCCCGCCCTACCCGGGGATTGCTACCCCTTACCCGTTTGCAGGCTTCACCAACAGGACCTTTGCACCCACAGAAACAGCTGAAGAAGGTGCTGTCACCAATCCCTCATCTGTTGCACGGGTAGGTTTCGGGGTGATTCCACACACACTCACACACACACTCACACACACACACACACTCACACTCACTCACACACACACTCACACTCACACTCACACACACTAACTCACACACTCACACTCACACACACACTCTCACACACTCACACACACTCACACACACACTCACTCACACACTCACACACACTCACACACACACTCACTCACACACTCACACACACACTCACTCACACTCACACACACACTCTCACACACACTCACACACACACTCACACACACACTCACACACACAGTCACACTCACACACACACTCACACACTCACTCACACACACACACACCGTAGCACTATCTCAATATCTGCCTCATAATACTCTAGCTTCTGTATACGGACATTGTATTCATGGTAAAACGGGTATAATGTACACGACATGTTACTCGACAGGTGCATGGCGCGCCTTTGATGTGTGACATACCTCAACCATATAGTTTAGTAACGACATGTCACTATGTCAGTCAGCTAGTCTACATCAGAGACTCAAACGATGCTAGCATGACACCTCAACTGTTTTCTGTACCTGTCATTTTGTTTTTCTTGTGTACCTGTCATTTTGTGTTTCCTTCTGTACCTGTTATTTTGTGTTTTATGTACCTGTCATTTTGTGTTTCCTTCTGTACCTGTCATTTTGTGTTTTCTGTACCTGTCATTTTGTGTTTCATTGTGTACCTGTCATTTTGTGTTTCATTGTGTACCTGTCATTTTGTGTTTTCTATACCTGTCATTTTGTGTTTTCTATACCTGTCATTTTGTGTTTTCTGTACCTGTCATTTTGTGTTTCATTGTGTACCTGTCATTTTGTGTTTCATTGTGTACCTGTCATTTTGTGTTTCATTGTGTACCTGTCATTTTGTGTTTTCTATACCTGTCATTTTGTGTTTCATTGTGTACCTGTCATTTTGTGTTTCCTTATGTACCTGTCATTTTGTGTTTCATTGTGTACCTGTCATTTTGTGTTTCATTGTGTACCTGTCATTTTGTGTTTTCTATACCTGTCATTTTGTGTTTCATTGTGTACCTGTCATTTTGTGTTTCATTGTGTACCTGTCATTTTGTGTGTTTCATTGTGTACCTGTCATTTTGTGTTTCATTGTGTACCTGTCATTTTGTGTTTTTTTATGTACCTGTCATTTTGTGTTTTACTGTGTACCTGTCATTTTATGTTTTCTGTACCTGTCATTTTGTGTTTCCTTATGTACCTGTCATTTTGTGTTTCCTTCTGTACCTGTCATTTTGTGTTTTCTGTACCTGTCATTTTGTGTTTCCTTATGTACCTGTCATTTTGTGTTTCCTTATGTACCTGTCATTTTGTGTTTCCTTCTGTACCTGTCATTTTGTGTTTTCTGTACCTGTCATTTTGTGTTTCCTTATGTACCTGTCATTTTGTGTTTTCTGTACCTGTGTTACCTTATGTACCTGTCATTTTGTGTTTCCTTCTGTACCTGTCATTTTGTGTTTCCTTATGTACCTGTCATTTTGTGTTTCCTTATGTACCTGTCATTTTGTATTTCCTTCTGTACCTGTCATTTTGTGTTTTCTGTACCTGTCATTTTGTTTTTCTTGTGTACCTGTCATTTTGTTTTCTTATGTACCTGTCATTTTGTGTTTCACTTTGCACCTTTCATTTTTGCGGCTTCTGTGTACTTGTCATTGTGTTTACCCATGGACCTGTCAGCAGGATGAGGACCCCAAGCTACAGGCGCCCACAGAAGCCGACCCCCCTCCCCTGTACGCCGCAGTTGTGGAGTTCACCAACACTGATACCACTTCTCTTGTTTTTTAAACACTTCCGGAAATGACGTCAGACGCGGGGAGGACCGCACACCCACAATCAATGGGCCATTCTGTCTTATCCACCCTTCAGTTTCTTAAACACTATTCCGGAAATGACGTCAGACGTGGGGAGGACCGTACACCCACAATCAATGGGCCATTCTGTCTTATCCACCCTTCAGCTATACAGAGTTTAGACCCTTTTCCACATTTTATCTCTATTTTCTTGCGAGACCATGTAGTCAAACAATAAAATCATTGATAGCTTAGTAAATGTCAACGAACCGTAATTTGTAAACTTCAGTGAACCGTTATTAGTTTTAAAGACCCAGAAGGATATGAAAAGCCATTACTGTCAGCAGAATGTGATGGTTCGTATTGCCTTTCACTTTCAGAGCTCTTTGTACTGCACGTGATGTTAATATGGTGGGTGGTTGTAGTATTGAACACTAAATATCAGCAACTTGATTTAGCTCAGACTGTTAATGTGCAGTGTGTTGTAACCTTTTAATATTTGCTAATATTTTTCCCAGTTCAAGTGAAGCAGAATTTTATTAACACTGCAATTTTCAAAAAGCTTTTTACAGTTTGATAATTGCTTGCTTCCCTCTTGTTGCATAATTACTGGGGAGTCAACCAATACATGCTCAGTGGCTTTTAATGTGATCATTGAAGACAGGCATCTCAATAATAAAAAAGAAACATAGAAAACAGGAACGGGACTTGCGTGTGTAATATAAACATAAAAAAGGAGACGGAGTTCTAGTGTGTTACCATTCGTAGTCGTAAACTGTTGCAGGACGACCTTCCAGACTGTAAAATAAACATAGATTAGAGACATGATTAAAATAATAAATACAAATACTGTCAAGGTAAATAAGAAATAATAAATAAAACCAGATTCTTTTAGTTTTGATACATTTTGATACATCTTAGTTTAACACCTGTAAAATCTCTCGTAAAGCAATGCACCAGATTCTCTCAGTTCTAACACCTGTATAAACTCTCACGACATAAAGATACAGTGGCGTAGGAAGATGCTCGGCTTTGGGGGGGGGGCCCAGCTCCATGCTGACAATGAATAACGTTCACATTCTTGCCTTCCCAGCATCTTTTAGGGGGGGTCGCCTGCCCCCCTTGCCCCCCCTGTTCCTACGCCACTGAGACATGTCAAGTACACCTCACCTCATCTAAGTCTTTTCTTTTGAATGAAACGCTTTAAACTTCTTGATGTTAAATTGTTGGTATGATGCAGTTAATAACCAAGTGCACTTAATAACCAGTTGCACTTAATAACCAGTTGCAGTTAATAACCAGTTGCAGTTAATAACCAGGTGCGCTTAATAACCAGGTGCAGTTAATAACCAGATCTTTTCTACCTGAAGGAAAAATATACGGATAAGTTTTTGTACCTTTTTGTTAGTTTCCTTGTCAAATGTGCTTAAAATAATCTTGTTTGAATATATTCCTCTAAACTCTTGTTCTGAGTATTGCTTATCTATTTCATCTCTTGTCCCATTATATTTACTATTTTACAAAGATAAACATTGTATAGGCTGATTTACTTATTGTTTTATAATGCTTATTTATTGGTGTATTAAGTAAATTTACTATTGTGTAAGGGTTATTGGGGCTGTACGATGTTGGTATTTGACACGTTTTAACCTGTCCTACACTCTCTGTATATTGTTATTTGGTGTGGTGTAGTTTATATGGTGTGATGTAGTTTACCATATATCAAGCTTTGTCCTACACTCTCTGTATATTGTTATTTGGTGTGGTGTAGTTTATATGGTGTGAAGTAGTTTATATGGTGTGATGTAGTTTACCATATATCAAGCTTTGTCCTACACTCTCTGTATATTGTTATTTGGTGTGATGTAGTTTATATGGTGTGATGTAGTTTACCATATATCAAGCTTTGTCCTACACTCTCTGTATATTGTTATTTGGTGTGATGTAGTTTACCATATATCGAGCTTTGTCCTACACTCTCTGTATATTTCGATAAGTGGTTCACTCCTTATGTGTGATGTATGATGTTGTAGCCCCAAGCTTATATTGTTGTTATTACTCAACATTGCATCCAGTATCTGTGTTGTTCCATCAAGCTTATGATGATATTATTATTATTTAATAGCGCGTGCAGTCTGTATGATGCTGTACTTATACTATTTCTTGAGAGATAGGCAAGCATATCCCAACTAAATATTCAGATCAGGTTTATAAAATTTGTCTCTGCTCACAGACGGTGTAGGATAATTCTACTCTGACAATAACTGGAGGGGAGACCATGTTGATAAAAGTCATGGTTTTTAGCGGGGCTAGCAGAGACACACATAAAATGGAGTATAGCTCAAAGAGGTCAACAGCTTGAAGAACTTGGGAGCCCCTTCTCCCTCCACGAAGACGGTAGCTCCACGACAGATCCACTTCAGGATGGCGACAACAACAGCGGGCATGGCGAGGCTGGACAGGACCTGCCGCGGCAACGACATCACGTTTACTGCCAACTACGATGTGTATAAGTCCATTGTAGTACAGTGTGTACACATCCCTTTAGTACAATGTGTACACGCTTTGTAGTATAGTCTATATATACGTCTTTTGTAGAATAATGTGTATAAGTCTTGCAGTATAGTATGTAACGTCTTTTGTAGTACAATGTGTACAAGTCTTTGTGAAGTATAATGTGTACAGGTATTTTGTAGTACAGTATGTACAAGTCTTTGTGAAGTATAATGTGTACAGGTATTTTGTAGTACAGTATGTACAAGTCTTTGTGAAGTATAATGTGTACAGGTATTTTGTAGTACAGTATGTACAAGTCTTTGTGAAGTATAATGTGTACAGGTATTTTGTAGTACAGTGTGTACAAGTCTTTGTGAAGTATAATGTGTACAGGTATTTTGTAGTACAGTATGTACAAGTCCCTTGTAGTATAGTATGTAACGTCTTTTGTAGTACAGTGTGTACAAGTCTTTGTGCAGTATAATGTGTACAGGTATTTTGTAGTACAGTATGTACAAGTCTTTGTGAAGTATAATGTGTACAGGTATTTTGTAGTACAATGTGTACAAGTCTTTGTGAAGTATAATGTGTACAGGTATTTTGTAGTACAGTGTGTACAAGTCTTTGTGAAGTATAATGTGTACAGGTATTTTGTACTACAGTGTGTACAAGTCTTTGTGAAGTATAATGTGTACTGTTATTTTGTAGTACAGTATGTACAAGTCTTTGTGAAGTATAATGTGTACAGGTATTTTGTAGTACAATGTGTACAAGTCTTTGTGAAGTATAATGTGTACAGGTATTTTGTAGTACAGTATGTACAAGTCCCTTGTAGTATAGTATGTAACGTCTTTTGTAGTACAGTGTGTACAAGTCTTTGTGAAGTATAATGTGTACAGGTATTTTGTAGTACAGTATGTACACGTCTGGGTTAGGGTTATAGTCTTTTGTAGTATAATGTGTATGTCTTTTGTAGTACAGTACGTACAAGTCTTTTTTACGGGCGATGCCTTTCACTGACATGCAGCTGTTGCTTTAAAAATGTAGAATGTTTTAGGCCTCTGCCTTAAGTGGATAGCCGAGCGCTGACACCCAGACTGATATCCATGATGTTCTACTCACTTCCCTGAGTCGACCCAGTTGACGGGAATGAGTACCTGACTCCTAAGAGGGTTGGGGAAGGTAAAATTAATGCAGTGAGGGAGAGGAGATGGGCACCGACTTCACGTACAGGTGGTCCCGAGAAAAATGAATCTCTAACCCCTTACTAACCCCTTACTCCCGAACAATCTTTTAAAAAACAGGTCATGGGACGACCTTTACCTTTATGCCTCATTCTAGTTAGTCTGGATTGGTGGGACCTATTTGATTTGAAGAAAAACAGAGTTTTACTAGACTGGCCATCTTAAAGTCTCCTGGTACCTGTACCTTCACTTCTCTGTTTCTCTTGCCACCTTATTTGATTGCTGGCTTTATGGATATTCTTCTCTTTACTGGTAAAATAGAAATATAAACAGGTAAAGTATACAAACTGGATAGCACGTCCCCTTGAAAAACAATAAAAACTAAAGCAAAAATAATTAATGAGTGCTAACCTAGCTTAACCATAAAGTAAATTTAAAATATCTTCGAAATAAATCAAATCATAGTAAATATGGGGTTTCGTCACTCACCCATAACGAGAACTATAAACAAACATAAGTAAGGGTAACAATAAATAAAGTCAAGATCTAAACCGTTCCAAAATAAACTATACACAAACTGTCAAGATGGTGGCCAAGCATACAAATGCCAGTTTTATCAAAACAAAATGACATTAAAAGGAAAAACTATAACAAACTGGAATTCATAGTTAACAGTATAAGCAAATATATAACCTTAAACTAAAAAAATAGAGGATTAAGGCAACACAAGGGATCTCTCAACCAGTCCAGTACACCATCACTGAGGACTTTGTAGGTCCCCTGGATACCAAGAGCAAGAGACTGCCACAGGAAAAGAAGGCACCTGCAACAGTAAACACTAGGCCGAGCCAGCAACCACCAGATTATTTGATATGCAAGTTACACCAATCTTAAGCTACCTTCACCTAGCTTTTTACAGTACTTCTCAATTAAATAAACACTGAAGAAATGACTGAAGTACTATGCAGGATGAGGCACATCAATCGTAATGAGTTATGTAGGCTTCTGTTTTATGACATTTTCATAACATCCGCTTTTTTCATGGGATCCTTCTTCAATAGCTGTTTTAAAGAACAATTAATCAATTTTTTTCTAACCGAGCAGCCACATAACGTCCATATATTTCATTTCATTCGGATGTGCATTTTGATGCACAATCTTTCGTCTTTCACCATTTTCTTTGACAGAGTGAGCCATGTCATTAAGTATTGCACTTTAAACTGTCCCTTCTCGTTTTCTTTTTCACTCGTTTACAGCAAAATTAGGTGGTGATGACAGTCCTGATGAACACTGGCCCTCATCCAAAACACATGTATTACAGCCATTAGGGTACAAAGCATGCCTACGAGGGGTGTTTAGCAAATCCATTTCTGGTGCTGGTTTACTGGATACTGGAAATGTGTCTGGAGTATTCTTGTCCAGTAGGGGCTAAATATTATTCTCACATCATCACCACGCACATGACTCCAGACTGCGAGGTGCCTGCTGGGTCGATTTGCTTGCTGAAACATTTGCCACAATATGGCATCAGGGGTCAGCAAGAAACATATGATGCATCCGCCCTTTAAATCAATAAACAATGATAACACAAGTACTTTATAGTTAGCTTCACATTCAACAGTAACTGCAGTAACTAGTGGCCACCTTTTCCTTCATTCACTCCCCAGTTTCTTTCTGTAATTTTTTAATGTGCTTTTGAATGTGTTGTCTTGCTCTTTTGTTCACTGAGCTCACTGACAAGCAGGAAACTGTAATATTAAGAGTATCATTGTTATTATAAAATATGTAAATGCACACACTTAATTCCCACCCAACCACAGGAGCAAATGACCTGTGGCATGGAATTGCAATGAAGACCTTGCCAGCAGGAAAATCTACCAATGACTTATGTTCTGAAATATGTGCATTATTTTGTGATTGCAGTGGTATGTGTTCTACTGCAGAATTTTGTTTACTGGCCTATACAAGTAAACATGCCTTGTCTTTGATCTGTAACATACTTGTTATTTTAGCTGTAAACTTGATGATGCTTTCTAGAAATTACTTTTCCTTTCTGTAATAAAAGTGTTACAATGGTTTACAAGAAATAAAAGGACTGGTGGGGATATCTTTTGGTTTTTATGGGTTTTTTTGTCTAATTAAATAAAAATGCCTAAAATTTATCATGAAAGTGTAGTTGTACATAATCTATTTCAACCAAGAATGAAAATAGCAATTTTTGTACGCTACATTTTACCAATAAAATGCTGAGAATGTTTATGACATTTGATTTAATTAATTGGTTCTCGTGCATGACACTGCTATCAGTTATTGGTGAAATTGCTTGAATAAAATTAAAGCACACAATTCTTCAACTATAAAAGGTTTGCAAGACCTACTCAGTGTAGTTTGTTTACACTATGTCTTATTGTTTAACATTATTTTATATTGTCATGATCTAATACAAGCTAACGGTCTTGTCTTATCTCTCAATTTACATGCATGTCTTTATTTTGGTTTGCATGCCACAGGACGTACATTATAATGTTCTCACAAATATTCCATCTGGAGTGCCAGTGGCAGCAGCCTAGCAGGTCTCGCCGACTTTTAGCGGAATAGCAGCTGCTAGTTAAAGATTATGGGATAATGTCATAATCCACAGTACTCGCCGAGCCGAGCCGAATCCAGTGATATATTATTTTAGTACCAATGTCGGTTGTTTGGACAGTTATTGTGTAAAACGATATGCAGGGAAACCGTTGACTGAGGCCGACAACTGAGCTTCACAGGCGCTCAGCTCAGCTCACCACAAAGCCGGGCAGTCGGCCCACAGCAGAAACACGTCAGGCGCACCATACATCGTCCTCTGCACACGAAGACAGCCTGACTGAACCTTCAAAATAAAAAGGTCTGGAAAAGAAAAAAGCGAGAAAAAATAAAAATAGAGTCCGAACATACTACGTCCTCGACGCTTATGAATCACTTTTCCTCTGTCGCCGACAAATGACAACTAACCACTGTCAGCGCCGGTTTAGACATGACAACCACTGTCAGCGCCGGTTTAGACATGACAACCACTGTCAGCGCCGGTTTAGACATGACAACCACTGTCAGCGCCGGTTTAGACATGACAACCACTGTCAGCGCCGGTTTAGACATGACAACCACTGTCAGCGCCGGTTTACACATGACAACCACTGTCAGCGCCGGTTTAGACATGACAACCACTGTCAGCGCCGGTTTAGACATGACAACCACTGTCAGCGCCGGTTTAGACATGACAACCACTGTCAGCGCCGGCTTAGACATGACAACTACTGTCAGCGCCGGTTTAGACATCACAACCACTGTCAGCACCGGTTTACACATGACAACTACTGTCAGCGCCGGTTTAGACATGACAACTACTGTCAGCGCCGGTTTACACATGACAACCACTGTCAGCGCCGGTTTACACATGACAACCACTGTCAGCGCCGGTTTAGACATGACAACCACTGTCAGCGCCGGTTCTGACATGACAACCACTGTCAGCGCCGGTTGCGACATGACAACGGATGACGCGCCGTCACAGACATCACAGACCAACCAGCCACTGCTCCAAGTCACCCAATCCCCAAGACATCTTGACACCTGCTGAAAAACTGATATTAGCAGTTAGACAGCAATGGAGCAACAACTGACAAAGTTACTGCAACCATTGAAAGAATGGAATCTGCAATGCTCGTGTTGCAACAAGAAGTTGACAGATTGAAAAGGCAGGTGACAGAATTGAGAAAGGAGCAGGAGGCTGCACAAGCGGACATTGAAGTTGCTGATATGAAAGTTCTGAAGGCTCAAAACAAAAGCAAAGCTAATGAACAACACTCCACAAACTACAACAGTACAATCTATTTCTTCAGGGAACTAGAAGGGGAGACGACCAGACAGCAAACTGTTCTAAAACTTTCCGTCAAAAATTGGGAGTAAAACAAATGACAGAAAGAGACTTGTATGCCGGTTGGTTAGGAAACTCTTTGTATGCCGGTTGGTTAGGAAACTCTTTGTATGCCGGTTAGGAAACTCTTTGTTTGCCGGTTGGTTAGGAAACTCTTTGTATGCCGGTTGGTTAGGAAACTCTTTGTATGCCGGTTGGTTAGGAAACTCTTTGTATGCCGGTTAGGAAACTCTTTGTTTGCCGGTTGGTTAGGAAACTCTTTGTATGCCGGTTGGTTAGGAAACTCTTTGTATGCCGGTTAGGAAACTCTTTGTTTGCCGGTTGGTTAGGAAACTCTTTGTATGCCGGTTGGTTAGGAAACTCTTTGTATGCCGGTTAGGAAACTCTTTGTTTGCCGGTTGGTTAGGAAACTCTTTGTATGCCGGTTGGTTAGGAAACTCTTTGTATGCCGGTTGGTTAGGAAACTCTTTGTATGCCGGTTGGTTAGGAAACTCTTTGTATGCCGGTTGGTTAGGAAACTCTTTGTATGCCGGTTAGGAAACTCTTTGTTTGCCGGTTGGTTAGGAAACTCTTTGTATGCCGGTTGGTTAGGAAACTCTTTGTATGCCGGTTAGGAAACTCTTTGTTTGCCGGTTGGTTAGGAAACTCTTTGTATGCCGGTTGGTTAGGAAACTCTTTGTATGCCGGTTGGTTAGGAAACTCTTTGTATGCCGGTTGGTTAGGAAACTCTTTGTATGCCGGTTGGTTAGGAAACTCTTTGTATGCCGGTTAGGAAACTCTTTGTTTGCCGGTTGGTTAGGAAACTCTTTGTATGCCGGTTGGTTAGGAAACTCTTTGTATGCCGGTTGGTTAGGAAACTCTTTGTATGCCGGTTAGGAAACTCTTTGTTTGCCGGTTGGTTAGGAAACTCTTTGTATGCCGGTTGGTTAGGAATCGAAATGTTGATCGACTGGCACTCAAAGCACAGCTGCAGATGGCGCTTCTCCAACCACCCTCTGCCGAGCAACTTGACTGTGTTTTACGTCGAGTAGTTGATGACCACGTGACCCAGTGTCTCGACGTCTGATGCGCCAGTCTAAATGTGCGCCTTGGTATTCACAGATCCGCGTCGAACTCCGTGACCTGAAGCGCATGCGCCGGCGAGCTGAACGTGTTTGGCGGAAGACTGGACTCGCCATCCACAAAGAAATTTATAATGCCGCAAAGCGAAGCGTTGCAAAATGCATTTGTGCGGCTAAAGCATCATATCTTCAGGGCCAAATAATTAACTGCACCTCCTCCAAAAAGCTCTTTGCCATTTGCAATCAAATGACTGGATCTCGTACAGCAACACCACTGCCTACTGCCTATCCTGTTGCTCGGCTGCCGCAAGTTTTTAGTGATTATTTCACCAGCAAGATATCGGACATTCGATCATCTTTAGACTCGGTGTCGGCGCTTGACAGCATCTCCTGTGATGTCCTCCCAGGATGCTCCATGTCCAAGTTCCTACCAGTAAGGTAAAGGTAAAGGTCATCCCATAACCTGTTCAGGTCGTGGGGGAGTGAGGTGTTAGAGACCTCACTTTTCTCGGGGCCAGCTTTTACATGAGGGTGGTGCCAATCTTCTCTCCCTCGCTGCCTTACCTTCTCCAACCCTCTAAGGAGTCAGGTACCCATTCCCGTCAGCTGGGTCGACTGGGGGAAGTTTGCTGCGCTTATCGGGAATTGAACCAGCGCGTTCTCGGTTCGGACGCCAGCGCTCTAACCACTCGGCCACCCGCTTCCCCTTCCTACCAGTCTCTGAGACCGATGTGAAAGCGGTTATCCTAAAAGCTAAACCAACAACTTGCGAGTGAGATCCACTGCCCACAAGCCTTCTTCTCGAGTGCCTCGATACTCTACTTCCTGCCATCACACATATTGTAAATGTCAGCCTGTAGTCAGGTGTTTTCCCATCTTTGTTCAAAAATGCGGTGGTGAGGCCACTCCTTAAGAAATCCACGCTTGACGTCAATGTCCTGAACAACTACCGCCCAGTCTCCAACTTGTCTTTTCTCTCTAAGATCACAGAGAAAATAGCTTTGACACAGCTCTGGGCATACTTACAAGACCACCAGCTTATCCCACAAGCTCAGTCGGCATATAGACCTTTCCACAGCACTGAGACCACTCTTATTAAAGTAACAACCGACATATTATCTGCTCTTGACAGTGGTGATGTCTCTCCATTAACCCTACTGGACCTGTCTGCTGCATTTGACACTATAGACCACTCTCTGCTTCTTCACAGACTCCACAACCTCTACGGGATTTCTGGACCTGCGCTCTCATGGTTCAACTCCTATCTCACTGATAGGACCCAGACTTTGGTACTTGACGGTTAAGCATCTCACCCTGCTCCACTTCTCTGTGGTGTTTCTCAAGGCTCAGTACTTGGCCCAGTTCTGTTCATCCTGTATACTAAGCCCCTTTCATCATGCATCTGGTCTCACCAGGTTTCTCATCAATCCTATGCTGACGACACGCAGCTTTACTGTTCCACTCCGCCGGCTGAGTCTCACTCTGCTATTAGCTCTCTAGAAGCTTGTATTAGTGATGTCAAGGGCTGGATGGTAAAAAACAAGCTTAAACTAAATGATGATAAAACGGAGGCCCTCTTGTGCCAAGAGGAAGACATCAACCTTCACTCGTCAGTCTGCCCAATCACATCAAGGTGGGCGACAGCAACATCACCTTCACGTCATCTGTTAGGAATCTGGGATTTATTGTCACTGATGACATGACCCTTGATAAACATGTTACAGCTGCCTGTCAGTCTGCCTACCCAGATAGCAATGAAACGTTTTATAAACGTTTTAAAAACGCTAACATGGTTGTAATAATGTAAAAGTTTGATATGAAACATTTTAGAAACATTTTAGAAACATTTACCGAATAAACATTTACAACCGAAACATTTTTGCAAACATTTTAAAATGGTAGGAACATAACATTTAGTCAAAAATATTAAATAAATGTTATGTAAACATTTGCGGGGAAAACTTCTTAAGATGTATGACGTAGGAATATGATGTAGTGAGTATGACGTAGAATGCATGACGTACAATGTATGACGTAGTAAGGGATGGTTGAATGAGACAAACCACAGAGGATGGAAGCTATAGAACAGAATAAAGATGCTTACTATTAAGTAATATTCAAACTCTAATGTGTATTCTAATAAAATATATATTTGTTTGGTACTATAGATTTGTAGATTTGAAAACTGTTGTAAAATCAGTCATCTCAAAACACTGTTACACACCATGCACTTCGTACCGACGCAACTTTGGATTGTTTCCCTTGCTAACGCTCGGAGAAGATAATTTTCGTTTCAAAAACAAGATTTTTATCACCGTTATCTTAGTGATCCTTCGTAGAAATACGGTAAAACGTTGAAGATAACAACTCAGTGGCATGCGGTGAGATTTCCCACAGGGGACCAGCTATAGGGGAGTGGGGGTAGGGGGTGGGGGCAGTAAGCTTTGCGTTTTCCTGTATTTCTCTTGCCCCCTCAATATGTATCTCATACTACGTAAATAGTAATACAAGTAATCGACAAACAAATCAGGTTTTATAATAATGTTGATCATGATTTATGTGAAAATACCAGATAATTGTGTAGATACCATATATAAAAATCTTCACTATTATTATTATTTATTATTTATATAAGCGGTAAATGACGTTAGAAAGTGGAAACGGTCGAAAACAAGCGAGACGATGTAACCTGTTAAGTATTTTAGATTACACGCTATGTAAAAAATAAAAATATCCTCTTTCAAACGCATTAACTGTTATTACTAAGCTAAAGCAATTTCTATCACCTGTGAGTCTAAAATATCTATATTTCGATATCAATGTATGATAGTAGATATTAGGTGTCTATCCATATGACTATACACAGAGAGATTATATGGTTTCGCTTAGCAATCAGTGGGTCTTCATGAAAGGCTTGACAGAGAATTCATGATATTTGAGAACAAAAAAAATCCCAAAACAAAGAACACTCGAAATTTGAACGCGATACCTTTCAGAAGAAAGGCGCCGCATATAACCACTACATCACAAAAACATTGTTATCGTTGTGTGTAAACTAACCTATTTAACAGGCTACATCGTCTCTGTTGTTTTAAACCATCATTTATTTCACCTTTACCTGTCATTAGTTTTAGGTATTGAGTTATTTTGCCTGTCACCATTAACTGTATGCAGCTCTTCATAATGTTTAACAGCTTAGCGCCATAGCAAGTTTCATAGCTGGCAACGACTGATTGAAAGCAAGGTTGCACTGAGCCATCGCGGGCTCCTGATGATGTATTGAAGGAACAGGTTTTGTCAATAGGAGTCCTTTCCATTTACAGAAAGATTTTTGTTTTCAGTCAGTCCTGAGTGAAGTACGCTCACTGGACACCAACATGCACTAACAAACTGAGGTTGGAGATTGTGACTGTGCAACCAGGGATTCCTGTCGATCTTTACTAGAAACTTCGCACGTGACTTGACACACGGCACAAGCTGGCGCTAACACAGGCGCTGAAGGCGTGAGAGGACTAGTAGTGAGCGGGCTGGTCCTCAGACCACGTGATCTACTCTATTCAACAGCAGACGAAACGCGGTAGCGACTGCGAGGGTTAGTTCCCTGAGTGCAGCAGGCACTTGGTGGCACTACGGTTAGAAGAGGGGCAAGATGCATTTTTAACCGGCGCTTTTCAATAATTCTAAAACACTTTATGTGAAAATATCGTCAAATAAGAAAATGATTACTTGTGACTCTTAGGGGACTAGCATAGTCCCCCGTGTCCACGGACAGCACGCCACTGTTACAACTACAGTCAGAATATCAAGATATTGGTATCAGACAGAGGGATCTAGCTTCTTTTTGTGACCAGCAAATAGTAGGGAAAGCTTCATGCATTTTATCATTACCTGAACATGTATTAACAAAAGAATTTGTATTATTAAGCTCAGGTAAACGCTATGTCATGCCTATATGTAAGAGTAACAGACACCTGACATCATTTGTGCCATCTGCAGTCCAGCTGCTTAATCTTACATGAGCTGTCAGTGGTGTGTGTGTGTGTGTGTGTGTGTGTGTGTGTGTGTGTGTGTGCGTGTGTGTGATGTTGTATGTGTATACTTGATTTCCTTGTTAAGTTTTTTTATCTCTCTCTCTTTATATATATATATATGATACATGTTACTTGCCCAATTTTGTTTCATTCATTGTTGAACTATCACCCTATCACCCGTGCTGTTCAATATATTCTTGCAGAACATCATGCTCGAAGCTCTTCATGACCATCATACTTCCATTTCAATCCGTGGAAGACCAATCTGCAACCTACACTTTGCAAATGACAGATCTGTTAGCAGGTACTAACAAGGAACTGCAAGACCTCACCAACAGACTGACAGACAGCTCAAACGCATATGGAATGGAGACCAGCACTGAAAAGAGCAAAGTTATGATCAATGGCAATGACAAGGCAGAGATCTTTATGAACGGGGTACAGCTCCAAGAGGTAAGTAGCTTCAAGTACTTGGGAGCCACCCTCTCCAAGGACGGCAGCTCCACGCCAGATATCCGCATCAGGATCGCAACAGCAGCAATGGCTAGGTTAGATGGGATCTGACATAGCCACAAGATAAGGTTCACTACCAAGTATAGGCTGTACAAATCCCTGGTAGTGCCGATCCTGCTCTACGGATGTGACACGTGGACTCTGCTCGCCGACACGGAAAGGAGAATCCAGGCATTCGAGAACAAGTGTCTGAGGAGGCTGCTCCGGATCTCATACAAAGAAGACAAAACCAACGACTTTGTAAGAAACAAGATGGCCACACTGGTAGGACACCAGGAACCTCTACTATCAACAGTCAAGCGATGTAAGCTGGTCTTCTTTGGTCACGTGACCTGGCACGACACCTTGTGGAAGACTGTCCTTCAAGTCTTTGGTCACGTGACCCGGCACGACACCTTGTGGAAGACTGTCCTTCAAGTCTTTGGTCATGTGACCCGGCACGACACCTTGTGGAAGACTATCCTTCAAGTCTTTGGTCACGTGACCCGGCACGACACCTTGTCGAAGACTGTCCTTCAAGGCACCTTGGAGGGTGGCCGACACCGCGGTGGTCAGAGGAAGAACTGACACGAACATCAAAGACTGGACTGGTCGTCCTGTACAGGACCTGCTGACTATTGCCCAAAATAGACAAGAGTGGCGGCCCCTGTCAGCTGCAGCGTCTATCCATGTGCCCCTCCCAACGCCAGGTGCCAGGCAAGGGACTGACTGACTGACTGACTGTTGAACTACAGCACATTCCCATATTCAAATTGCCCACTGGAACAAATAAAGTTGGTCATTGTCATTGTCAAAGTCAGTCCTTAAGCAGATGGCGCTATTCTAAATTAAAAGTCACTTTATGTTGCCGCACCCGAATGCTAGATGCTACTATAGTGTAGTAGTTATAAACCGCGCTTGTTCCCCCTTAGCGAGCACGTGAGTTCAAATCTTATCTCGGAAATTCTCTCTGTGGTTGGCTCAGAGGAACTTGTCATAGATTTAGGAGAGGTTAAAGAAGCGTGAATGACGTCAATTTGTGTGGATGATGTCAAAAGATGTGTGACGTGAGAGAAAGACGTCTGAGTGCGTATGGATGATGTTTGACGTGAGAGAGTTAGAGAGAGTGAAAAATCGTTTGGAGGAAAAAGGACTGAGAAAAGAAGAAGTGTCAATCGTAGAGAGAACCGTAGATTTCCAATTTCGGATCGTTAAGGAATTCTTTTTTTAATCTTATTTTGTGTCCTCTTAGTTTTTAGTAAAAGTAGGGAGATCAGCACAGGTAAGTCGTTTTATTTTTTTGTGCGAAAAACCACATATTTGTCTGGCCCGTGCATGTCATTGGAAGAGAGAGTGACAGTCACGCTTCCCGAGATTGTGACACATCTATTAAAAGTTTTACAGGTAAATGTTTATAAAACATTTTAAAAAGGTAGAAAATAAGTTTA
This sequence comes from Marisa cornuarietis, assembly GCA_004794655.1. Classification (NCBI taxonomy): domain Eukaryota; kingdom Metazoa; phylum Mollusca; class Gastropoda; order Architaenioglossa; family Ampullariidae; genus Marisa; species Marisa cornuarietis. Next base: position 95,770 of record SMMW01000171.1, read on the forward strand.
AAAATAGTTTGAATATAAACATTACTAAAACATTTTTTAGATGGGGCAAGAAAAACATTTCCATAAACATTTTCTGCAAACATTATTCAAACATTTCGTGAGAACATTTATAAAACATTTATAAAATGTTCAATGTTATCTGGGTATTATGATAATTATGTTACAGCTGTCTGTCAGTCTGCCTATTATGATAAAGCTGTCTGTCAGTCTGCCTATTATGATAAACATGTTACAGCTGTCTGTCAGTCTGCCTATTATGATAAACATGTTACAGCTGTCTGTCAGTCTGCCTATTATGATAAACATGTTACACCTGTCTGTCAGTCTGTCTATTATGAGCTCCGCAAGATCAGTGCCATCCGTCATTTTCTCTCTACACGTGCTACCAACACTCTTGTCTGTGCGTTTGTTCTTTCTCGACTTGACTACTGCAACTCCTTGCTGGCAGGCTGCCCCTCATCCCTCATTCAGAGACTCCAGAGAGTACAGAACTCCGCTGCACGTCTGGTGCTTAGAGCAAGGAAACGGGACCATGTCACTCCTCTCCTTCGTTTTCTACACTGGCTACCCATCTGTTCTCGCATTCAGTACAAACTGTCTGTGCTGTGTTTTAATTTCTTTGCTGGCTCCTGTCCTGACTATTTCTCTGAACTTCTCATCCCTTACTCTCCGGCCAGACAACTCCGCTCTTCGTCTGATGACCGTATCCTAACTGTTCCTGTCACCAGAACAACAACATATGGTCACAGGATTTTTGGTTACTGTGCAGCAAAACAATGGAACTCTCTTCCTTTCCATATCCGCCACCTTCCTACAACTGAATCCTTCAAATCTGCACTGAAAACTCACCTCTTCCTTGAGTATTACTCCTAACACAGTCCACACAACGCTCGTCCTTCTTACCCCCCCCCTCCTTCTGCTCTTGCTACTTGTCTCCCCATCTTTCTCTGCAGAATCACTATATTCTCTGTTCCTGTTACTTGGTGCCTTTTTGTGTTTTCTATCTTTGTTTTCTGTTTGTCATCAGTATTGTTGTTTATTCTTACGTCCCTCGTGTTCTATCCATGTAGTCCATGTCTCTTCCTTGTTTTAAGCGCTAAGAGCATGCTCTCTATCAGTGTGAATATGCGCTATAAAAATCTTCATTTATTATTATTATTATTATTATTATTATTATTATTATTATTATTATTATTATATGCACTGTTTTAACAAACCAAAGTTGAATATACTAAGTGAAATTTGTAAGCACTTCGTAGCTGAACTAAACTATCCAATGTCATCAGATTTACACCTAGTCACTGAAGATTGGTCTTAGTGATAGTGTTACTCTACTGAGTCAGTCGCTAGTTTTTTTTTTCTCTCTCTCTCTCTTACACACACATACACATATTTACGGCTGGGCATTTACAACAAAAAATAATGATTTTCTTGAGTAGAGCGTTCACGTTTTACTGTCTGACATGAAAACAGTTTTTGTTCAATGGCTAAAACCCTGACACTGCAGGTTGTCGCTGGAGACGGCCAAACATCTACATCACCACACTGTACGTTGTCCCTAGAGACGGCCAAACATTTACACCACGACACTGTACGTTGTTCCTACAGACGGCCAAACATCTACATCACCACACTGTACGTTGTGCCTACAGACGGCCAAACATCTACATCACCACACTGTACGTTGTTCCTACAGACGGCCAAACATCTACATCACCACAGTGTACGTTGTCCCTACAGACGGCCAAACATCTACATCACCACACTGTACGTTGTCCCTACAAACGGCCAAACATCTACATCACCACACTGTACGTTGTCCCTACAGACGGCCAAACATCTACATCACCACACTGTACGTTGTGCCTACAGACGGCCAAACATCTACATTACCACACTGTACGTTGTCCCTAGAGACGGCCAAACATCTACATCACCACACTGTACGTTGTCTCTAGAGACGGCCAAACATCTATATCACCACACTGTACGTTGTCTCTAGAGACGGCCAAACATCTACATCACCACACTGTACGTTGTCCCTACAGACGGCCAAACATCTACATCACCACACTGTACGTTGTCTCTAGAGACGGCCAAACATCTACATCACCACACTGTACGTTGTCCCTAGAGACGGCCAAACATCTACATCACCACACTGTACGTTGTCCCTAGAGACGGCCAAACATCTACATCACCACACTGTACGTTGTCCCTAGAGACGGCCAAACATCTACATCACCACACTGTACGTTGTCTCTAGAGACGGCCAAACATCTACATCACCACACTGTACGTTGTCCCTACAGACGGCCAAACATCTACATCACCACACTGTACGTTGTCCCTAGAGACGGCCAAACATTTACACCACGACACTGTACGTTGTCCCTACAGACGGCCAAACATCTACATCACCACACTGTACGTTGTCTCTAGAGACGGCCAAACATCTACATCACCACACTGTACGTTGTCTCTAGAGACGGCCAAACATCTATATCACCACACTGTACGTTGTCTCTAGAGACGGCCAAACATCTACATCACCACACTGTACGTTGTCCCTACAGACGGCCAAACATCTACATCACCACACTGTACGTTGTCTCTAGAGACGGCCAAACATCTACATCACCACACTGTACGTTGTCCCTAGAGACGGCCAAACATCTACATCACCACACTGTACGTTGTCCCTAGAGACGGCCAAACATCTACATCACCACACTGTACGTTGTCTCTAGAGACGGCCAAACATCTACATCACCACACTGTACGTTGTGCCTACAGACGGCAAAACATCTACATCACCACACTGTACGTTGTGCCTACAGACGGCCAAACATCTACATCACCACACTGTACGTTGTGCCTACAGACGGCAAAACATCTACATCACCACACTGTACGTTGTCTCTTGAGACGGCCAAACATCTACATCACCACACTGTACGTTTTTCTCTAGAGACGGCCAAACATCTATATCACCACAGTGTACGTTGTCCCTACAGACGGCCAAACATCTACATCACCACACTGTACGTTGTCCCTACAGACGGCCAAACATCTACATCACCACACTGTACGTTGTCTCTAGAGACGGCCAAACATCTACATCACCACAGTGTACGTTGTCCCTACAGACGGCCAAACATCTACATCACCACACTGTACGTTGTCCCTACAGACGGCCAAACATCTACATCACCACAGTGTACGTTGTCCCTACAGACGGCCAAACATCTACATCACCACACTGTACGTTGTCCCTAGAGACGGCCAAACATCTACATCACCACACTGTACGTTGTCTCTAGAGACGGCCAAACATCTACATCACCACACTGTACGTTGTCTCTTGAGACGGCCAAACATCTACATCACCACACTGTACGTTGTCTCTAGAGACGGCCAAACATCTATATCACCACAGTGTACGTTGTCCCTACAGACGGCCAAACATCTACATCACCACACTGTACGTTGTCCCTACAGACGGCCAAACATCTACATCACCACACTGTACGTTGTCTCTAGAGACGGCCAAACATCTACATCACCACACTGTACGTTGTCCCTACAGACGGCCAAACATCTACATCACCACAATGTACGTTGTCTCTAGAGACGGCCAAACATCTACATCACCACACTGTACGTTGTCTCTAGAGACGGCCAAACATCTATATCACCACACTGTACGTTGTCTCTAGAGACGGCCAAACATCTACATCACCACACTGTACGTTGTCCCTAGAGACGGCCAAACATCTACATCACCACACTGTACATTGTCTCTAGAGACGGCCAAACATCTATATCACCACACTGTACGTTGTCTCTAGAGACGGCCAAACATCTACATCACCACACTGTACGTTGTCTCTAGAGACGGCCAAACATCTACATCACCACACTGTACGTTGTCCCTAGAGACGGCCAAACATCTACATCACCACACTGTACGTTGTCTCTAGAGACGGCCAAACATCTACATCACCACACTGTACGTTGTCCCTACAGACGGCCAAACATCTACATCACCACACTGTACGTTGTCTCTAGAGACGGCCAAACATCTACATCACCACACTGTACGTTGTCTCTAGAGACGGCCAAACATCTATATCACCACACTGTACGTTGTCCCTACAGACGGGCAAACTTTAACTCAGTGAAGACTAACACCACGTGGCACCACACCCCAGGAGAGGGATACCCACATTAGAAATGTGTGACTTGGTGCTGGGTAGAGGAGAAATGCCGACACACAGACAAGTCAGACATCATCGCACAGACTTTTCGGCGTCGCTGGGTAGAGGCGAACTTTCACTACGAATTGTAAATAATGTGGGTCTCTCTCTCTCTCTTTCCCACTGTCTCATCGAAACCACCTTTTTCATTTTCTCACGACCTTCTTGTCCACTCTGTCACACTTGTCGTTCACGTCGCATTCAGACAATCCATTTGTCTTCCGCGTCACACCAAGACAATCCATTTGTCATCCGCGTCACACCGAGACAATCCATTTGTCATCCGCGTCACACCGAGACAATCCATTTGTCAATGGCGTCACACCGAGACAATCCATTTGTCATTCACACGCATTCTTTTGTTCATGAAGGTCTTACTCCTTTAAACAAGGGAGGCAACAACTGTAGGTCACGGCTAGGTCCGTGATAGATATTAAATTTCATGTTTTAAATGTCTTGGTCAGATGTCCGTGATATTGTATTTCATGTTTTAATGTCTTTGTCAGATGTCCGTGATATTGTATTTCATGTTTTTAATGTTTTTGTCAGATGTCCGTGATATTGTATTTCATGTTTTAATGTCTTTGTCAGATGTCCGTGATATTGTATTTCATGTTTTTAATGTCTTTGTCAGATGTCCGTGATATTGTATTTCATGTTTTTAATGTTTTTGTCAGATGTCCGTGATATATATTAAATTTCATATTTTTAGTTTGTCAGATGTCCGTGATATATATTAAATTTCATGTTTTTGGTTTGTCAGGTGTCCAGTCTGACTTGAACACACTCACCTACAGTCTTGCAGCCTGCATAACACAGTGGGGATCCCTGTCTCACAACTGCCTTGCTTGGTTGACTGCACTCAATGTGTCACGTGGGGTAAACGCTGACTGGGTTCTGCTCTATTGAGCAGCCAGTGTATAAGAGCCTGCCTGCTTGCCTTAGTTGAATACGCGGCAGCCACACATCGCTCAGGTGTCACTGCAGGCGTTCGCCTCCTGTGCTGTCCGGATACCAGAGCAGCCGTGTCTTATATTACCTGTGGCCCAGTGACCTACATAAGTAGCCCTACAGACCTCAGCACTTTGCCCAAGACAGTACCTCACAGTACCTCGCACTACCTCAGTTCCTGGAGTCAAATTTTCAGGATGAATCAGGTGACAGGCATGCTGCTAGCGCTGATTTGGACAAAAGGGGTGACAGGTAAGCTCAGGTGTTTTAACTTGGTGTTCCCTTGATTCTCACTCACCAAACACGTGACTTGTGACAGTGAAGTTCTATGCTAGAGATGAGGACTATTTTAGGCTACTCTTTCTGTTTGTGTCATTACACGAGGGCATCATGTCTGTCAAGGCAAGACAGCACTTTGGTCAGGTATTCATTGTAAGGTCCGGTCAGTGTAGCGTTTCACGGTATACGGTGTCAGGGCTATTTGTTCCCATGTTTTATTTGTGGTTGTTAGTATATTACAGTATTACATCTGTGGCCATCATCCTAGAGCAGTCACGTGACTGGATGAGGCAACTCACTGTATAGCATCATGACCTGACACGTCAAGGAATTCCACATTGCTTAGGTAAACAAACATGAAAGCTACCTGAGGGCCTCATTTCTGGTGCAATGTTGACCGTCAGGGTTGAATAAGACCAGAATCGACGCCGACTTAGGTGATAGAATAGATTAGTGTAGTTGATCGGCATGGATTCTACCTAGTGTTACCGTTGTTAGACAGTTACTATAGCAACCAGGTTACTGATTGGCCGGTACTTGGGAAGAGTTATCCAGGTTAGGTGGGTAACTGCTTCCCAAGGATACAACGGCATTGAGAGAAATTTAAGCTATCCGAGTGAGCAGACCTACACTCTAAGGGCAGCGAAGTACTGAAGGATACCTGATAGTGACAGATAAGTGACAGTAAGGCGACAGTGTCTTTAATCCGGGTCACTCACCACAGGACACTGCTGCAGAACTCACATCTTCATATATCATCGGTTATTAGAATAATTCTCGTTCCTTACTTTCTAGACATTAAATGTGTCGCGTTGCTCGGCCCTTTTTGTTTGCAAAAAGGCAGGTGTGCAGCACTACTCACTAAAACATTACACTCAGGTGAGTTGTCCAGGTACGCCAGGTACACTTTGGAAGAAGTGTCGCTGTGTGTTTTGTGAGTTTTAACACATGGAAGCCTTACTTTAAGGCCATCACAGAAGTGTTATTGCTAAATCTCTTGTGGCTCAATGACCATCGTCCCTCTAGGATCCAGCTACGAGCTTTTAGTCGCAACAACTTTAATATACGCTATTGGAGCTGCTGGCACCAGACTTGCCCTCCAATAAATCCTCGTTAAAGGGGTTAAAGTGTACTCATTCCAATTACGGAGCCTCAAAAGAGTTCCGTATGTTTGTTTGGTCATCAAGTGTCGCTCAATCTTAGCGAATAAAGCGTTGGTTCATGGAGTGTTCACACTCTACATGAGTTCTACGACACAGTATTAGCACATGTGTATATACAGCATTAGCATACGTGTATATACACTGTATTAGCACATGTGTCTATACAGTATTAGCACATGTGTATATACAGTATTAGCATATGTGTATATACACTGTACTACCACATGTGTATATACAGTATTAGCATACGTGTATATACAGTATTAGCACATGTGTATATACAGCATTAGCATACGTGTATATACAGTATTAGCACATGTGTATATACAGTATTAGCATACTTGTATATACACTGTATTAGCACATGTGCATATACAGTATTAGCATACGTGTATATACAGTGTTAGCACAATTGTATATACAGCATTAGCATATGTGTATGTACAGTATTAGCACATGTGTATATACAGCATTAGCATACGTGTATATACAGTATTAGCTTATGTATTTATACAGTATTAGCATGTGTATATACACTTTACTACCATATGTGTATATACAGTATTAGCTTATGTGTACATACTGTATTAGCATATGTGTATATACAGTATTAGCATATGTGTATATACAATATATTAGCAAATGTGTATATACAGTATTAGTATATGTGTATATACACTATTAGCTTATGTGTATATATACAGTATTAGCACATGTGTATATACAGCATTAGCATACGTGTATATACACTGTATTAGCACACGTGTATACACAGAATTAGCTTATGTGTATATACAGTACTAGCATGTTTATATACACTGTACTACCATATGTGTATACACAGTATTAGCTTATGTGTATATACAGTATTAGCACACATGTATAGACAGTATTAGCTTATGTGTATATACAGTATTAGCATGTGTATACACACTGTATTACCATATGTGTATATACAGTATTAGCATATGTGTATATACACTATACTACATTTGTGTATATACAGTATTAGCATGTGTATATACACTATACTACATATGTGTATATACAGTATTACCATGGTATATACACTGTACTACCATATGTGTATATACAGTATTAGCATGTGTATATACACTGTACTACATATGTATATATACAGTACTACAATACGTGTATATACACTGTTCTACCATATATGTATATACAGTATTAGCATGTGTATATACAGTATTAACATGTATATATACACTATACTACATATGTGTATATACAGTATTACCATGGTATATACACTGTACTACCATATGTGTATATACAGTATTAGCATGTGTATATACACTGTACTACATATGTGTATATACAGTACTACAATATGTGTATATACACTGTACTACCATATGTGTATATACAGTATTAGCATGTGTATATACAGTATTAACATGTATATATACACTGTACTACCACATGTGTATATACAGTATTAGCATGTATATATACACTGTGCTACCATATGTGTATATATAGTATTAGCATGTGTATATACAGTATTAACATGTATATATACACTGTACTACCACATGTGTATATACAGTATTAGCATGTATATATACACTGTGCTACCATATGTGTATATATAGTATTAGCATGTGTATATACAGTATTAACATGTATATATACACTGTACTACCACATGTGTATATACAGTATTAGCATGTATATATACACTGTGCTACCATATGTGTATATATAGTATAAGCATGTGTATATACACTGTACTATATATGTGTATATATTGTATTAGCATGTATATATACACTGTACTACCATATGTGTATATACAGTATTAGCATGTGTATATACAGTATTAGCATGTAAATATACACTGTACTACATATGTGTATATACAGTATTAGCATGTAGATATACACTGTACTACCTAATGTGTATATACAATATTAGCATGTGTATATTCATTGTACTACCATATGTGTATATACAGTATTAGCATGTATATATACACAGTACTACATATGTGTATATACAGTATCAGCATGTAAATATACAGTATTAGCATGTATATATACACTGTACTACCATATGTGTATATACAGTATTAGCATGGTAAATACACTGTACTACCATATATGTATATACAGTATTGGCATGTGTATATACACTGTACTACATATGTATATATACAGTACTACAATATGTGTATATACACTGTACTACCATATGTGTATATACAGTATTAGCATGTGTATATACAGTATTAGCATGTATATGTACACTGTACTACATATGTGTATATATTGTATTAGCATGTATATATACACTGTACTACCATATGTGTATATACAGTATTAGCATGTGTATATACAGTATTAGCATGTATATATACACTGTACTACATATGTGTATATATTGTATTAGCATGTATATATACACTGTACTACCATATGTGTATATACAGTATTAGCATGTGTATATACAGTATTAGCATGTATATATACACTGTACTACATATGTGTATATACAGTATTAGCATGTGTATATACACTGAACTACATATGTGTATATACAGTATTAGCATGTGTATATACACTGAACTACATATGTGTATATACAGTATTAGCATTTGAATATACACTGTACTAAATATGTGTATATACAGTATTAGCATGTATATATACACTGTGCTAGGTATGTGTATATACAGTATTAGCATGTGTATATTCACTGTACTACCATATGTGTATATACAATATTAGCATGTATATATACAGTATTAGCATGTGTATATTCACTGTACTACCATATGTGTATATACAGTATTAGCATGTGTATATACACTGTACTACCATATGTGTATATACAGTATTAGCATGTGTATATACAGTATTAGCATTTGTATATTCACTGTACTACATAGGTGTATATACAGTATTAGCATGTGTATATACACTGTACTACATATGTGTATATACAGTATTAGCATGTGTATATATACACTGTACTAGATATGTGTATATACAGTATTAGCATGTGTATATTCACTGTACTACATATGTGTATATACAGTATTAGCATGTGTATAATCACTTTACTACAGTTGTGTATATACAGTATTAGCATGTGTATATATACACTGTACTAGATATGTGTATGTACAGTATTAGCATGTGTATATACCTTGTACTACTATATGTGTATATATACTGTACTACCATATGTGTATATACAGTATTAGCATGTGTATATACGCTATACTACATATGTGTATATACAGTATTAGCATGTGTATATACACTATACTACATATGTGTATATACAGTATTAGCATGTGTATATACACTGTACTACATATGTGTATATACAGTATTAGCATGTGTATATACACTATACTACATATGTGTATATACAGTATTAGCATGTGTATATACACTATACTACATATGTGTATATACAGTATTAGCATGTGTATATACACTGTACTACATTTCTGTATATACAATATTAGCATGTGCATATACACTTTACTACATATATGTATATACAGTATTAGCATGTGTATATACACTGTACTACATATGTGTATATACAGTATTAGCATGTGCATATACACTATACTACATATGTGTATATACAGTATTAGCATGTGCATATACACTATACTACATATGTGTATATACAGTATTAGCATGTCACAATAGCGGCCCGGATGGCGTCAGTTTACTTCACTTGAGTTTCATCGTATCCTCCCTAGGAGATGAAATGAAGTCATAATATCTACAAAGTATTGCTACCATGTGTGTTATATGTTGAGGTAAAGATTGACAATAGTTTCTATAATTAAGCTATAATTAACTAATCTTAGCGAGATGGAAGTGAGTTAATTTAATCTATTATACAGCAAGGTACAGTGATGCTAAAGTAGAGCCCACCTGTGCTAAAGTAGAGCCCACCTGTGCATACAGCAGACCCTCGATGACACTTACAAGCAGTCGATCCCCACCTTTACAAGCAGCGTGTGCGTATGCAAGAATATATAATTATATGCAAGAATATCTAATTATAGTCTGGTGACCAGTTTTCGACTGACGCGGGCTGCACAACATGTTTCTAAACCTTAAAACTGTTCTAAAGAAGCAAAATCTAAATAGAGTTAAGGCCTAAGTGTAAGTTAGAAGTGTGTTGTGCAACTGACCCCGGGGGCATAGTTTGGTGGTAAAACAGATCGACCAGTGCATAGAGACGCTAAAGCTTATGTTTGTGTGAATGCAGAGCGTGGATGGAGAGAAAAGGTTAGCAAATCTTTTGGAGTGAGTGAGTGAGTGTGTTCGGGAGAATGAGGCGTGAGTGAAGTGAGTGAAGGCCGTGGGTGTACAATCGTGACGTAGGAAGGAAAAGTGACGGCGCGGTCCCCACTGGCCTACAATTGTAACAAGAACAGAGTCTGGTGACCAGAGTTCAGCATCATCTCATGTTGAGTGGTTTGCCAATATGCGTCATCAAATCCTTCGCGTCATTTAATGTTGTGCGTCATCTAATGTTTAGCGTCACCTAATGGTGTGCGTCATCTAATGCTTAGCGTCACCTACTGGTGTGCGTCATCTAATGTTTAGTGTCACCTAATGGTGTGCGTCATCTAATGTTTAGTGTCATCTAATGTGCGTCATGTAATGTTTAGCGTCATCTAATGGTGTGCGTCATGTAATGTTTAGTGTCACCTAATGGTGTGCGTCATCTAATGTTTAGTGTCATCTAATGTGCGTCATGTAATGTTTAGCGTCACCTAATGGTGTGCGTCATCTAATGTTTAGTGTCATCTAATGTGCGTCATGTAATGTTTAGCGTCACCTAATGGTGTGCGTCATCTAATGTTTAGTGTCATCTAATGTGCGTCATGTAATGTTTAGCGTCACCTAATGGTGTGCGTCATCTAATGTTTAGTGTCATCTAATGTGCGTCATGTAATGTTTAGCGTCACCTAATGGTGTGCGTCATCTAATGTTTAGTGTCATCTAATGTGCGTCATGTAATATTTAGCGTCATCTAACGTGCGTCATCTAATGTTTAGTGTCATCTAATGTGCGTCATGTAATATTTAGCGTCATCTAACGTGCGTCGTCTAATGCTTGGTGTCATCTAGTGCTCTACGTTGTCTAATGTTGCCAACTTGTCGATGTGCAGGGTGCTCTACCACGACTACCGAGCTCTTTGCTCTGTACCAGCAAGTCGAGTACCTGACGTCTCCCGACTACCCAGGTAGTTATGACAGGTGAGCCTCCCGTCATCAACATGACATTCTCTTCCACAATGTTGCACTGAAACAAGGTGGTGTGTGTCCACAGCACTGACTGCCCTTCAGACAAAAGTCTTTCTCAACTACATTCCACTCAATAAAACATAGAACGAGGCACGTGCACAACGCTTGCCGTGCAAATCGATTTGTTACCAGATAGCAACGTGAAATGAATATGACACTAGTGACACTACGTCGATATCACACAATAGGATTAATGTGACATTATAAAATCAATGTGACATTATGAGATCAGATCAATGTGACATTATAAGATTAATGTGACATTTTAAAATCAATGTGACATTATTAGATCAGATCAATGTGACATTATAAGATTAATGTGACATTCTAAAATCAATGTGACATAATTGAATTATAAGATCAGATTAATGTGACATTATAAAATCAATGTGACATTATAAGATAAGATCAACGTGACATTATAAGATGAGATCAACGTGACATTACAAAATCAGCATGACACCAGGAGAAGACTATTACTGTCTGACATCAGGAGAAGACAATGACAGTAATGGAAACCATAAAACTCTAAGGTAAGACGACAGGTGAGAATAGAAGGAGGTCGACAGGTCAGACTTGTTTGTGACTCAAGTGAAGGAGTCCAAAGTCTTTGACAATAGAAAGACTGTGGCGAGGGAAACATCATCTTGAGGACAAAAAACAAAGGGAAGACGGAAATGAGTTCATTGAGTAAAACCACTCAGATAATGATAAACAACAGGAAAAGTTTGATACTCATGATGTTCGATGACACGTCTATTGCAAATTATTATCTACAGCGATGCCAGCTGTCACTGGTTAATCAACGCTGGAGGCTGCAACAGTAACTTGGCTGTCAAGCTGACTATTGTACAGGCCCACATGACTCATGTACAGGCCCACGTGACTCACGTACAAAGCAACGTGACTGTTGTTCAGACCAACGTGACTCATGTACAGAACAACGTGACTGATGTACAGAAGCAGTGCTCCGCCTCCTGCTGTGACTGCCTTCAGGTATTCGATGGTACGTCTTTTATATTATCTGACATTCAACTATTTGATGGTACGTCTTTTATATTATCTGACATTCAACTATTCGATGGTACGTCTTTTACATTATCTGACCCTCAGGTATTTGATAGTACGTCTTTTATATTATCTGACCCTCAGGTATTTGATGGTACGTCTTTTATATTATCTGACATTCAACTATTCGATGGTACGAATTTTACATTATCTGACATTCAACTATTCGATGGTACGTCTTTTATATTATCTGACCCTCAGGTATTTGATGGTACGTCTTTTATATTATCTGACATTCAACTATTTGATGGTACGTCTTTTATATTATCTGACATTCAACTATTCGATGGTACGTCTTTTATATTATCTGACATTCAACTATTTGATGGTAGGTCTTCTACATTATCTGACCCTCAGGTATTTGATGGTAGGTCTTCTACATTATCTGACCCTCAGGTATTCGATGGTATGTCTTCTACATTAGCTGACCCTCAGGTATTCGATGGTATGTCTTCTACATTATCTGACCCTCAGGTATTTGATAGTAGGTCTTCTACATTATCTGACCCTCAGGTATTTGATGGTATGTCTTCTACATTATCTGACCCTCAGGTATTCGATGGTATGTCTTCTACATTAGCTGACCCTCAGGTATTTGATAGTAGGTCTTCTACATTATCTGACCCTCAGGTATTTGATGGTATGTCTTCTACATTAGCTGACCCTCAGGTATTCGATGGTATGTCTTCTACATTAGCTGACCCTCAGGTATTCGATGGTATGTCTTCTACATTATCTGACCCTCAGGTATTTGATAGTAGGTCTTCTACATTATCTGACCCTCAGGTATTTGATGGTATGTCTTCTACAGTAGCTGACCCTCAGGTATTCGATGGTATGTCTTCTACATTAGCTGACCCTCAGGTATTCGATGGTATGTCTTCTACATTAGCTGACCCTCAGGTATTCGATGGTATGTCTTCTACATTATCTGACCCTCAGGTATTTGATGGTATGTCTTCTACATTAGCTGACCCTCAGGTATTTGATGGTATGTCTTCTACATTAGCTGACCCTCGGGTATTCGATGGTATGTCTTCTACATTAGCTGACCCTCAGGTATTTGATGGTATGTCTTCTACATTATCTGACCCTCAGGTATTTGATGGTATGTCTTCTACATTAGCTGACCCTCAGGTATTCGATGGTATGTCTTCTACATTAGCTGACCCTCAGGTATTCGATGGTATGTCTTCTACATTATCTGACCCTCAGGTATTTGATGGTATGTCTTCTACATTAGCTGACCCTCAGGTATTTGATGGTATGTCTTCTACATTAGCTGACCCTCAGGTATTCGATGGTATGTCTTCTACATTATCTGGTATTTGATGGTATGTCTTCTACATTAGCTGACCCTCAGGTATTCGATGGTATGTCTTTTATATCATCTGACCCTCAGGTATTCGATGGTATGTCTTCTACATTATCTCATGTTCATTGGTCTTGGTCTTTTAGATAAGGCAAGTGTCACTGGTAAGTGTCACTGGCAAGTGTCAGGCTAGAATAAGCTGACTACCACTGGTGTTGGTATGATTAGCTCACTGTCCTTAGCGTTGTGTCTTTCAGATTGTACATGCTGCTCAGTCGCCATATTATGTTATTCCTCTTTATGATAAGTAATTTAAGTTATTCCACGATCGTCCAAACAACGTGTTTTGCATTATGTCATGACAACAAAGGTCTCTGTACATTAAGTTGTGTGTGTCATGACACAGCAGTGATTTCAGTTATTTGCAGTATTTCTTCATCTGTTTTAAAATTAACTGTTCGTGTTGTAGGTATGAGCGACTCATCTCCCAGTCTCGGCCAGGTTTGCTCCATGTTTGGACAGACCGTGTTCTACAGCACTGGACGCTACATGTACATCAAGCTCTGCACCAACGGCACTCGTCCTCCCTTGAGCTTCCGTCTGACCTACGAGTCTATTTCCATTTCTGGTCAGCACTATCTTCTTCTGCAGTTAGAGTAGATGTCCAAACCTTGTTGTAGCCTCTCTTTTGTCTCACAGAGTAGGTGTCCGTTATGGAGAGTACCCTTTCACTTCACAGTTAAAATAGGTTTAAACTCTAAAACAACTCTTCTCGCTCACATCAAAGACTTGTGTCAAACTCCAGTCAGTACCTTATTTTATCTCCATTTTGTCGAAACACATTGTTGCGGGCGTAAGGACCACACTATCCGTGACAATATGCATGATTTCTCATTTATTAACCTAGTAAACACTGTTTGATAACATGCGTACTTACTATCAACTCCTGGGTGTTTGATAACATGCCTACTTACTATCAACTCCTGCGTGTTTGATAACATAACATGCCTTCTTACTATCAACTCCTTGGTGTTTGATAACATGCCTTCTTACTATCAACTCCTGGGTGTTTGATAAAATAACACGCCTTCTTACTATCAACTCCTGGGTGTTTGATAACATGCCTTCCTACTAAGAACTCCTGGGTGTTTGAACTATCGACTCCTGGGTGTTTGATAACATGCCTTCTTACTATCACCTCCTGGGTGTTTGATAAAATAACATGCCTTCTTACTATCAACTCCTGGGTGTTTGTTTACATAACATGCCTTCTTACTATCAACTCCTGCGTGTTTGATAACATAACATGCCTTCTTACTATCAACTCCTATGTGTTTGATAACATGCCTTCTTACTATCAACTCCTGCGTGTTTGATAACATAACATGCCTTCTTACTATCAACTCCTGCGTGTTGGATAACATAACATGCCTTCTTACTATCAACTCCTGCGTGTTGGATAACATAACATGCCTTCTTACTATCAACTCCTGCGTGTTGGACAACATAACATGCCTTCTTACTATCAACTCCTGCGTGTTTGATAACATGCCTTCTTACTATCAACTCCTGCGTGTTTGATAACATAACATGCCTTCTTACTATCAACTCCTGCGTGTTTGATAACATGTCTTCTTACTATCAACTCCTGCGTGTTTGATAACATAACATGCCTTCTTACTATCAACTCCTGCGTGTCGGATAACATAACATGCCTTCATACTATCAACTCCTGGGTGTTTGATAACATGCCTTCTCACTATCAACTCCTGGGTGTCTGATAACATGCCTTCTTACTTTCAACTCCTGCGTGTTTGATAACATGCCTTCTTACTATCAACTCCTGGGTGTTTGATAACATAACATGCCTTCATACTATCAACTCCTGGGTGTTTGATAACATGTCTTCTTACTATCAACTCCTGGGTGTCTGATAACATGCCTTCTTACTTTCAACTCCTGGGTGTTTGATAACATGCCTTCTTACTATCAACTCCTGGGTGTCTGATAACATGCCTTCTTACTTTCAACTCCTGCGTGTTTGGTAACATGCCTTCTTACTATCAACTCCTGGGTGTTTGATAACATGCCTTCTTACTATCAACTCCTGGGTGTTTGATAACATAACATGCCTTCTTACTATCAACTCCTGCGTGTTTGATAACATAACATGCCTTCTTACTATCAACTCCTGCGTGTCGGATAACATAACATGCCTTCATACTATCAACTCCTGGGTGTTTGATAACATGCCTTCTCACTATCAACTCCTGGGTGTCTGATAACATGCCTTCTTACTTTCAACTCCTGCGTGTTTGATAACATGCCTTCTTACTATCAACTCCTGGGTGTTTGATAACATAACATGCCTTCATACTATCAACTCCTGGGTGTTTGATAACATGTCTTCTTACTATCAACTCCTGGGTGTCTGATAACATGCCTTCTTACTTTCAACTCCTGGGTGTTTGATAACATGCCTTCTTACTATCAACTCCTGGGTGTCTGATAACATGCCTTCTTACTTTCAACTCCTGCGTGTTTGGTAACATGCCTTCTTACTATCAACTCCTGGGTGTTTGATAACATAACATGCCTTCTTACTATCAACTCCTGGGTGTTTGATAACATAACATGCCTTTATACTTTCAACTCCTGGGTGTTTGATAACATGCCTTCTTACTATCAACTCCTGGGTGTTTGATAACATGCCTTCTTACTATCAACTCCTGGGTGTTTGATAACATAACATGCCTTCATACTATCAACTCCTGGGTGTTTGATAACATAACATGCCTTTATACTTTCAACTCCTGGGTGTTTGATAACATGCCTTCTTACTATCAACTCCGGGGTGTTTGATAACATGCCTTCTTACTATCAACTCCGGGGTGTTTGATAACATACTTTCTTACTATCAACTCATGTGTGTTTGCCGACTATGGTGCTAGATGCACAGCCGTGAGTGATCATCGCACAACAGTCAGCCCCAGTACTCACTGAAACAAGTCAACCCCAGTATTTATTAAAACTGCAGTCAGCCCCAGTATTTATTAAAACTGCAGTCAGCCCGAATATTTATTAAAACAGCAGTCAGCCCAAGTACTCACTGAAACAGCAGTTAGCGCCAGTAATCACTGAAACAGCAAAATAGGCAAGAGTGGCGGGCCCTATCAGCTGCAGCGTCTATCTATGTGCTCCCCCCAACGCCAGGTGCCAGGCAAGGGAACACTGACTGACTGACTGAAACAGCAGATAGCCCCAGTAATCACTGTAACAACAGTCAGCCACAGTATTTATTAAAACTGCAGTCAGCCCGAATATTTATTAAAACAGCAGTCAGCCCCAGTACTCACTGAAACAGCAGTTAGCGCCAGTAATCACTGAAACAGCAGATAGCCCCAGTAATCACTGTAACAAAAGTCAGCCACAGTATTTATTAAAACAGCAGACAGTCCAAATACTCACTGAAACAACAGTCAGCCCCAGTATTTATTAAAATAGCAGTCTGCCCAAGTATTTATGGAAACATCAGTCAGCCCAAATACTCACAGAAATAGCAATCCACCCCAGTATTTATTGAAACAGGAGACAGCCCCAGTATTTATTGAAATAGCAGACAGCCCAAATACTCACAGAAACAGCAGTCAGCCCCAGTATTTATTTAAAAAGCAGACAGCCCCAGTATTTATGGAAACAGCAGAGAGCCCCAGTATTTATGGAAACATCAGTCAGCCCCAGTACTCACTGAACCAACAGTCAGCCCCAGTACTCACTGAAAACAGCAGTCAGCCCCAGTATTCACTGAAAACAGCAGTTAGCCCCAGTACTCACTGAAAACAGCAGTCAGCCCCAGTACTCACTGAAAACAGCAGTTAGCCCCAGTACTCACGGAAAACAGCAGTCAGCCCCAGTACTCACGGAAAACAGCAGTTAGCCCCAGTACTCACGGAAAACAGCAGTCAGCCCCAGTACTCACTGAAACAGAAGTCAGCCCCAATACTCACTGAAAACAGCAGTCAGCCCAGTACTCACTGAAATATCAGTCAGCCCAGTACTCACTGAAACAGCAGTCAGCCCCCAGTACTCACTGAAAACAGCAGTCAACCCCAGTACTCACTGAAAACAGCAGTCAACCCAAGTACTCACTGAAACAGGTCAGCCCCAGTACTCACTGAAACAGAAGTCAGCCCCAGTACTCACTGAAACAGAAGTCAGCCCAGTACTCACTGAAACAGAAGTCAGCCCCAGTACACACTGAAAACAGCAGTCAGCCCAGCACTCACTGAAATATCAATCAGCCCAGTACTCACTGAAATATCAGTCAGCCCAATACTCACTGAAATATCAGTCAGCCCAGCACTCACTGAAATATCAGTCAGCCCAGTACTCACTGAAATGTCAGTCAGTCCAGTACTCACTGAAATATCAGTCAGCCCAGCACTCACTGAAATATCAGTCAGCCCAGTACTCACTGAAATATCAATCAGCCCCCAGTACTCACTGAAAACAGCAGTCAGCCCAGCACTCACTGAAATATCAGTCAGCCCAGTACTCACTGAAATATCAGTCAGCCCAGCACTCACTGAAATATCAGTCAGCCCAGTACTCACTGAAATATCAGTCAGCCCAGCACTCACTGAAATATCAATCAGCCCAGCACTCACTGAAATATCAGTCAGCCCAGCACTCACTGAAATATCAGTCAGCCCAGCACTCACTGAAATATCAGTCAGCCCAGCACTCACTGACACAATGGTGGCTGATCAGGGTTACCCACTCAGCTAGTCCTCTGACCCCTGGTCACTGTGTGTCTGTGTGAGTGTGAGTCTGTATGAGCACCGTTCACTAACATTACTGACCATTTCTGTCTTCACAGATCTGCCTTGTGCAGCTGCTGCATCATCAGGTGAGTCACGTGACATCTGCCCAACCTAATCTCTTCCCATCGCCGCCCCTGTAAGTCTGTGCATGTTGATGCTCGTCACTACAGCTACATCCGCACATACAAACTATCCTGTGTAGTGTGCTGTCTACCTGATGTCTTGTCTTCTGTCTATTGCATGAGCAATATGTGTGACGTCATGTACATTAGATTCTGTCTATTTCATGACCAATATGTGTTACGTCATGTACATTAGATTCTGTCTATTTCGTGACCAATATGTGTGACGTCATGAACATTAGATTCTGTCTATTTCATGAGCAATATGTGTGACGTCATGTGCATTAGATTCTGTCTATTTCATGAGCAATATGTGTTACGTCATGTACATTAGATTCTATTTCATGACCAATATGTGTGACGTCATGTACACTAGATTCTGTCTATTTCATGAGCAATATGTGTTACGTCATGTACATTAGATTCTATTTCATGACCAATATGTGTGACGTCATGTACACTAGATTCTGTCTATTTCATGAGCAATATGTGTTACGTCATGTACATTAGATTCTATTTCATGACCAATATGTGTGACGTCATGTACATAAGATTCTGTCTTTTTCATGAGCAATATGTGTGACGTCATGTACATTAGATTCTGTCTATTTCATGAGCAATATGTGTTACGTCATGTTCATTAGATTCTGTCTATTTCATGAGCAATATGTGTGACGTAATGTACATTAGATTCTATTTCATGAGCAATATGTGTGACGTCATGTACATTAGATTCTATTTCATGATCAATATGTGTGACGTCATGTACAGTAGGTTCTATTTCATGAGCAATATGTGTGACGTCATGTACAGTAGGTTCTATTTCATGAGCAATATGTGTGACGTCATGTACAATAGATTCTATTTCATGATCAATATGTGTGACGTCATGTACATTAGATTCTATTTCATGATCAATATGTGTGACGTCATGTACAGTAGGTTCTATTTCATGAGCTATATGTTACAGTACGAGAGTCTGTTTTTTGTGCAGTGTGTTCTGTCTGGTTCATGTACCAAGTGTTGTGTCTGCTTCAGGTGGAGGATGTTGTCAACTTCACGTGTAGTGTGCTGTCTACATGTGTAATGTGTTCTATTTTATATGTAGTGTGCTGTCTACATGTGTAACGTGTTCTATTTTATATGTAGTGTGCTGTCTACATGTGCAGTGTGTTATGTCTACTTCATATGCAGGTTGTTATGTCTGCTCTATGTGTAATGTGTTCTATTTTATATGTAGTGTGCTGTCTACATGTGTAATGTGTTCTATTTTATGTGTAGTGTGCTGTCTACATGTGCAGTGTGTTATGTCTACTTCATATGCAGTGTGTTCTGTTTGCTCTATGTGTAACGTGTTCTATTTTATATGTAGTGTGCTGTCTACATGTGCAGTGTGTTATGTCTACTTCATATGCAGTGTGTTCTGTCTGCTCTATGTGTAACGTGTTCTATTTTATATGTAGTGTGCTGTCTACATGTGCAGTGTGTTATGTCTACTTCATATGCAGTGTGTTCTGTCTGCTCTATGTGTAACGTGTTCTATTTTATATGTAGTGTGCTGTCTACATGTGCAGTGTGTTATGTCTACTTCATATGCAGTGTGTTCTGTCTGCTCTATGTGTAACGTGTTCTATTTTATATGTAGTGTGCTGTCTACATGTGCAGTGTGTTATGTCTACTTCATATGCAGTGTGTTCTGTCTGCTCTATGTGTAACGTGTTCTATTTTATATGTAGTGTGCTGTCTACATGTGCAGTGTGTTATGTCTACTTCATATGCAGTGTGTTCTGTCTGCTCTATGTGTAACGTGTTCTATTTTATATGTAGTGTGCTCAGGCTACGCTCCAGCACTGTCTGCTGTATTTGGACAAGTCGGGTACCTTACATCTCCTAGCTTCCCAACGAACTACGAGAAGTGAGTTTTTTAACAATAGCTTCATTTAAATGACTATCAATAGAAAAAAACGTCAGTGTCAAGAATGTCCCATCATGCATCACTTGTTAGCAGAGAGTCTAGTCTCAGACTTCCATCTCTCCCACCAACTAACATCTGGATTCTGGACTTTTTAACAAACAGACAGCAGAGAGTTTCTGTTAACGGTCTTCTCTCAGACCCTGTTGTCACCTGTACAGGTTCCCCTCAAGGCTGCTGCTTGTCTCCACTACTGTTCATACTCTATACTAACAGTTGTAGGAGCACTAATGACAGGAGCTTTCTGATAAAATTTGCTGATGACTCTGCCCTCCTGTCACTTCTGTATGATAATGAACATGTTGACAGTGGTGTCCTGTCACTTCTGTATGATGATGAACATATTTACAGTCACTTAGTCCGCTAGTGTGATGAACATTTGCTGATGACTCTGCCCTCCTGTCACTTCTGTATGATAATGATGAACATGTTGACAGTGGCGTCCTGTCACTTCTGTATGATAATGAACATGTTCACAGTGGCGCTCTTCCTGACTTTGTCCGGTGGTGTGACGAACACTTCCTTGTCTTGAATGCCTCTAAGACTAAGGAAATGATCTTCGACTTTCGGATGAACAAGCCTGAGACAGTCATCAGTACTATCCATGATGATGCCATCGAGATGGTCGACTCTTACAAATATTTAGGTTCCATGTTCGATAACAAGCTTACATGGGACATCAATACTGACATGATCCTCCGTAAGAGTCAACAACGCCTGTACCTCCTACGGAAACTCAAATCTTTCTCTGTCAGCTCTGTCATCCTCACTGGGTTCTATCAGTCCTTCATTGAAAGTCTCGTCACTTTTTCTTTCATCTCGTGGTTCCACAGCCTCTCTCTAGGGAACAGGAATAGTCTTGTCTCCCTTGTTAACATCTGTTCCAAGATCACCGGAATCAGGCAGAGGGACTTGGCAGCTTTCTGTCATCAGCAAATCCTTAGGAAGGCCTCCCGTATCCTCTCTATTTCTGATCATGTGTTGATATGTGAGTTGTCACTCTTGTCATCCTCTCTATTTCTGACCATGTGTTGACATGTGAGTTCTCACTCTTGTCATCCTCTCTATTTCTGATCATGTGTTGACATGTGAGTTCTCACTCTTGTCATCCTCTCTATTTCTGATCATGTGTTGACATGTGAGTTCTCACTCTTGCAGTCTGGCTGTAGGTACGCGATGTCTGTATGTAAAACCAATCGTCACCGCAATTCATTCAGTCCACGTGCCATTTACCTGACTGACTCTACTGGCCGTGAACTTGTATTAGCCTGAGGTGACCTAAGATCACCAACTGTATCTACTGTTGCTGGGAATCTGGGAATGTGTGTGTGTGTGTGTGTGTGTGTGTGTGTGTGTGTGTGTGTGTGTGTGTGTTATAGTGTGAGAGAGTAATTATTTCAACATGTATATGTATCATTATCTAGTATGAGCACTGTCGGGATGTGGCCCTTGTGAAGGAATAAAGTTTATAAGTCTTATCGTCACTAATTACTGTCTGTAGAAAACATTTATGAACATGGCCCCCAACATAATTTCAAACTAGTGTGTAAAGCATTTTAACGGTCAGAACACTTGAGAGGCAAGGAAAATGTCGACAAGACCACTGAAGTGCCATCATGGGTTGCCAGCGGCCAGTGTTTGCTAAGGGTCGTGAGATGTGTGATCACAGCTCGTGGGCCCACAAATATCGTCTGTACTGTGACACAAGATCCAACAGAACATTCCAGACAGTCGCTCACGACTACAGCTGTTCTTGCAGCAAAAATAAATAACTCTCACAATTGTCAGTGCTGCCAGCAGCAAAGCTTTTACTGCTAAGCATGTTCCTGTAGCTGTTGTGATCTTGTAATCTTGTAATCCTCAACTTGTTTTTAAAGCAGCGCCAACTGTCAGCGGCTGGTAGATGCTGGTACTTGGGACTTTGTCGTGAAGATGACTTTCTTGAACGTCAGCATGGAACAGTGTTCCTCATCTTGCTGTGACTACATCCACTTGTTTGACGGCAGGTGTTTGATCACCTTACACGTCTTGTAATGTCTTGTACAGTCCACTTGTTTGACGGCAGGTGTTTGATCACCTTACATGTCTTGTACACCAGTTGTTCGACGGCAGGTGTTTGATCACCTTACATGTCTTGTACACCAGTTGTTTGACGGCAGGTGTTTGATCACCTTACACGTCTTGTAATGTCTTGTACAGTCCACTTGTTTGACGGCAGGTGTTTGATCACCTTACATGTCTTGTACACCAGTTGTTTGACGGCAGGTGTTTGATCACCTTACACGTCTTGTAATGTCTTGTACACCAGTTGTTTGACGGCAGGTGTTTGATCACCTTACATGTCTTGTACACCAGTTGTTTGACGGCAGGTGTTTGATCACCTTACATGTCTTGTACACCAGCTGTTTGACGGCAGGTGTTTGATCACCTTATATATCTTGTACAGTCCACTTGTAGACATTTTCACCGTCATTGACACAGTGCTTTAGTTTATCTCACGATGATGGCTTTTTGGATTGACTGATGGTCATGACTCAGATTGACTGATGGTCATGACTCAGATTGACTAATGGTCATGACTCAGATTGACTGATGGTCATGACTCAGATTGACTAATGGTCATGACTCAGATTGACTGATGGTCATGACTCAGATTGACTAATGGTCATGACTCAGATTGACTGATGGTCATGACTCAGAATAACTAATGGTCATGACTCAGATTGACTGATAATCATGACTCAGATTGACTGATAGTCATGACTCAGAATAACTAATGGTCATGATTCAGATTGACTAATGGTCATGACTCAGATTGACTGATGGTCATGACTCAGAATAACTAATGGTCATGACTCAGATTGACTGATGGTCATGACTCAGATTGAGTGATGGGCATGACTCAGATTGAGTGATGGTCACAAAGTGTGTATTTCTTAGTTGTGAGTAAAACATAGTTCTTGTCAATCTG